>CM039515.1:8803397-9084993 GCA_022432975.1 Begonia masoniana
CACACGGCATAGTCTTTTACGTTCGTGCTCTGTCAACGTCGGATGTGCCTATCATTTCAGGTCATTACATGTTAAACAGAGAAAATAAGCAAACTAAAGTATTGACGGGCCTTCTAATACTCAGTATCCTAAATCTTCGAAAACTTTGCTATAGTTAAAGACGAGGGTAAATGCATACACTATAGGAAACAAAGATCAATTCAAATCAGAGGGAATGGTTAACTGCTTTACCTTAAAGTAAGAGTCGACTGCTCGGTAAAGCCCATCGTCGCAGGTCCTAGCAGATTCCGGCAGGGCCTCGGCAAGAACTTGAAACTTTGTCAAGAGAGGTTTCTATCTCTAGCCACTTCCGTTAAATAACTATCGACAATTCTTGCGACCCTCATCTTCGGATTAGGATTCGAGTGTCTTTGAGACCCTTCGTAAACATGTTTCTCGGAGAACGATTGTCTGCTCGGACTCGAACTTTCCATCTGTTCTTGAACGAGAAAATGCTCCAAAAGCCTCTGAACTAGATCAACATCATACATTGTCTCGTTTTTATTATACGACGGTATCAAAAGATCGGCCCATGTGGCTTGTTCAAACTGCATTCCTACTCGGCGATCCAACGCAAACAGGGTAAGATTTCTGTATCTTTTGCACCTTCTATCGATACCTATTACTCAAAATTTTCTAATATTCTAAGTTTAATTTTTTTTCCAAGAAGAAACTTTGACTATTTCAAAGTAGATTCTGTGGTTATTATATAATCCGACCTGTTATTCATGCCTACTTGGAAGGACAGAATCTCTATTATAGTAGGTAACTAGTCTTAACTCAATCAAACTCTCCCATTGTCTTCGCCACCTTTTCCAGGAAACTTTTGACCTGATGGCCCATAGCGTGAGTGGTCGATTCGATGATTTAAAAAGACAAGTTGTAAATTAATAGGTCTCACCATAGTGCCGTCTTAAAACAAAAGGAAGAAGGAAAAGAAAGGGAAGGAAGAAGCTTTGCTTTAACCATGTAAATTCGTTATAGCAGTCTTCTCCCTCTTATTCGTATTTCTTTTGTTCATGCATAAAATTTGTGGTATTTGTCCATCAATCATTTGAAGATTTCGATTAAATCTTATTGGTGGTCATATCTATTTTTGGGATCTAAACTGTTGTCAATCAAAAACGCAAATGTTGGGTCCCAGATGATACAATTAGCATTTTACTTATTCCTGCGCAGTTCATGCTGCCTACAACATTGGAATATTTCACTGGCGACCAACCAATTCTTCGAAAAAATTGGCGAAGGAATGGAAGGAGATGCTGGTAGCTGATGACAAAATATGGGATCAAAATGGATTTAACCAGCTCATTCAAAAGCAGTTAGGACCATCTGTTGGCGATGACAGCGAACTTGTATACGCTTTTGATGGAAACCTCAAGCTCGGAATTCTACCGGCAAGTATATTTTGCAGTGGACATACTTACTTTGTACAGGTGGAATTATTCTTCCCAGTGGGACCCTTTTTATATACTTGTTGTTAGAGCTTAACCCTAATCTTAATTTCCTACTTTTATATGATGGGAATCTCCATTTTTCTTATTTATATAACATTTTGATATATGTTAAGTGTTGTTAAGTTTTTGCTGCACATTTTCAGGCCATGTATCAACAATTGAGACTAGAGCCATATGCAGTGCATACGACATTCCAATATGCAGGTACTGAAGGCAAGCGGCACCGACTACGCGAAGCCATGTTCTTTTACGATCAGCCAGAATATTATGATGAGCCCGGTAAGTGTTGAATCAATTGAACCGTATTTCAAATTACATGCCGACAATGTCCGTTCTTCTACTAATGCCTATTAAGGTATCATTTTTCATTACCCTGGAATTTTTATATTATTTTATTTTATCCATCAAATTCAGTTTGTATAAATTACATTTTTCATTTAATCAGGAGTATTAACTTGCTTTCTAATTCAATTCTATCTAATTGATCCTTATTGCTTTCTCTTTCTTTTTGGGTGAGCATTGATGATATTTGCCAAAGAAATTAATGAGAATATGAGATGGGAAAACTTAATTTGATGTTTAGATTTGCAATTTTTCTATTTTCTATCAAATATAATTTCGAGTTATGTCTGTTTATGTTATTATTTGGAGTTTGTGCAGGGGGTTTCTTGTCGTTTAAGCCATCTATTCCGAAGAATTTATTATTAGATGGAAAACACAACATTGAGACACACTTTTCTCTTGTTAATTACCAAGTATGTATCAATTAACTCGATCTCATTTTTTTGTTCAAAGATATGATGAAATCTAGTGTTGATCAATATGTGTGTTGTAATCACATGTGCAGATGAAACAAATAAGGATGGCACTTGCGGTTGCTTCAGTTTTAAAACGTACACTGGTGAGAACATTTACTATTGTATATTTATTTCGCTATCCTACATAGTTTTTGCAGGAGTCAAACATTTTCTGCTGTCAAATAATAATTCATAATTTCATAATATGTCGAATAGCCTATTTATTTCCTACCATTAAGATACTTATTCAAAAATTGCACTTATATGTTAATACTTGCCAAATATGGAGCAAAATGAAGTCACTTTTAGGAATTTGTCGATAGTAGTGAAATTTATCGTCCTCGATGCTAATGAAATCTCTTGGAATCGAAAGGTTGGGAAGTGAAGTGTCGTTATAAGTTATTAAATGGCGAAAAGGAAGTAGAATAAATCAGAGCAAATTTTTTTAGATATATGATACTTTTCGAGTTGGTTTACCGGGCTTAATAATAAGAGGCAGAAGTCACTTTAGATAGAAAACATCTTTTGATATTTTTCAAACAATGGAGTGAAAAAGGTAAGAGTCGATATTTTCCTATCTTTTAGACGAATAAATAAATAATAATATTACGTTTACTCTCTTATTCTACTTTCTTAAACATTCGTTGATGTGTTAAACAATTATTGGTACAATTAATGTAATAAATGAACTATTTATAATTTATTATATTAATTGGATCAATCATTGTTTGACATGTCATCAGATATTTTAAGATGATAGAATAAGAAGGTAAACATAAAATTACTCATAAATAAATAAAAACGTGAAATGTGAATATTGCATCGAACGGACCTTTCGTACGAGGCTTCTTATGAGGATTTTAAGTGATAGATTTTTTTTTTCTTGTGTGTATTGCAGGTCATGCCTCCACTGTGGTGTAGATTGGATAGGCTATGGTTTGGACACCCTGGAGTTCTGCCTGGTTCTATGACTAGACAGCCTTTTCTTTGCCCCTTGGACCATGTATTTGAGGTACCCTTCTTCAAGTTTCTTTTTCTTTTTTTTACTACAGTAATTTCCATTTCAAGTTTCGTCCTCGTTTTGAGCAGCACTCACAAGATAAACGTATGATTCTTATAAAAATAAACGTATAAATTGTTCTACGTCGATGATGTATTTCCCATGCATTGCCATTTGCCACATTCACCTATTACAGGCCAAGCTACAAGGAAGAAATGTAAAGAACGAGAATTATTAAAACTAGCATATTGGAAGATCAATCAACCAAAATAACCATGAGCAGTTACGATATTATAAGTTTCTTCCTCTTGCCCGAATCTGTAACCTTGATTAGCATATTCATTTTCTGTGGTTTCGCTGATTAAACTACAAGTTACCAAAGAACCATGCATAACACTGAATAGGAAGCCACTGAATACATCAACTACACCTCACATGTGAAATAGGTGCATAAGGATGATTTCATAATAATCTTATTTGGTGTGTAATTTATATGACTTCTCTTTTTTTTTTTCTTCGCATTCTGCGCAATAGGTGCATACGATGTTGAAAAAATTGCCGGAAAATGAATTCGGCCCGGGTATTGAAATCAGAGAGTACTCCTTTCTGGACAATCCATCTCTTCCCAAACAGGTCAATACTGGTTTCATGCAAGTAACTGTTAATTTTTCTCAAGATCTTTCTCCATCAATCTTAATCTTTGCTGCTTCAGGTGAAAGAGTCTTGGCTTGATGTTCAGCTTTGTCGAGAAGGAAGTACTGATTGCCATGCGTCAAACGATACTAACCAATCAAGGCTCAAATTTCCCAAGAATAGCGACGAAGAGACGGTATCTATATCTTCCCTAGCTTACTGATTCATCTCATAACTCTACGAGTATAAATGTCATCTTCAAGGGTTGAGCTCAACTGAGCCTTCTTAAATTTAAGTGGTTAGAGGTCAAGCCAGTCAGTCAGCCAGCAGACCCATAATTTTTAGCTTAGCTCCATAGCGCTCAAACTTCAGTGCTGCAACACTCGTTACATAGTGGAAACATAAGTTCGGGTCTTGCCATAGCTCGGCCCAAAGGCCAGTTACTGACCCTTACTAGTATATACACGATAGGTGTGACGTGTCATGTACTTATTCAGTTCCGAAATACCACTGAATCTCGAAACTGAGAAAGAATTGGTAGAAAAAAAGAAAAAAAAGAGGTAGATGTTCTGGTTTGCTTGAAGTCGTGACTAGATGTAACCCAATTTTCTTGGAAATACTATTCCTTGATTTCTTGATGCAAAGCTATACGAGCGTAGTATAGTACGCGTTATAGATGAGATATTTTTTCGTTATCTGAATTTACGAAACGTTGAACTATATGTTATTTTCTATAACGAATGCAGTTCAAGACGATATTCTCCGCATTCAAGGACGTGAAAGTTATTCAATTCTCGTCGATGCAAGACGCCTTCAAAGGTTTCTCAATCAAGGCAAGTAACTCATTTCCACTCGTTTTAACCCGAAAGTAAAACCACCTCCCCCGCCACATCAAATGCGTTTTTCTTTTTCTTTTTCTTTTTCAGGAAAGGGAAGAGAAATTCCGGCATCGAATGAAGAGTTACGTTGGAATATGGTGCTGCGTGGAAAATCACACACCGGGCCACATTTACTACGACATGTATTGGGACGAAAAGCCGGGTTGGAAGGCAGTCCCACCCCAAGACCGGAAAGACGATCATCCTCCGTGGTGAGGTATGGGATAAACATCATACTTCAACAAGTTGGAAAAACTTTCATTGATCAGAGCTGCAATCTCATTGGTGCCACCATATTTATAGACTGATGAAAAATTTGAATTGCTCTCAAAAAAATAAAAAATATGGAGTGGAATGAAATTATTTTAGAAAGTATTTGAACATGTTTGATAGTGTATAATTCTTATCAAATTTAATGTTATCAACTTTTAATGATAAATAGTATCGCGTTAGACCCACTAAGATGTTTACGCGAAGAGTAATGTTTGATTTATCGTTTATTTGTTCACTAATTTTACTTCATGATGGCTTCTTTATTGATAGAATCAGTGTTATATTTAAACTACTTATAATTTATCTTATTTACTACATCAATAAATTGGCGTCAGTAAAAAAAGTAAATTAGAGCATCAAGTGTAAAAATAAATAGTGAACTTAAGGACAAATTGGTAATTTTACGTACACAAGAAATCTTCTTTATTCGTATTTTTTAGGTATTTTGTTAAATAATTAATTTTATTTATTAAAATATTATTAGATTTGTTAAAGACGTGACTTATTTTACTTTCAAAAATACCCTCGCGCTTGCTCTCTCTCTCTTCTACCCTTGCTCTCACCCTCGCTCTCTTCCATTTCCGCCGTTGTTTTACAGAGAAAAAGCTTCACGTTCACATTTATGAAGAGAAGCAAGGCCAAAACTTTCACCGGATTTAGTTGAAAAAAGTGGAAAAATAAGGGTTACCAGATATTGTTTTTTCCTTTCGTTCATATTGAAATTTATTGAAAAAATCTCAGGCCACCAAAGAAAGACACGAAAAAGACAGTGAACATGGAGAGAAGTTGAGAGTTGCAGAAGCAAGAAGTGAAGATTTGTTCATTCGTCTGTCTGCTGAGAAAGAGCTAGAAGCTATAGAGAAAATGTCCATCATTCTGGTTGTTTCTCTCTCAAAAAGTCCTGCAATTTTCTCTACAGAGTGCCAAAAATAGAAGCTGATCTCCGATTTTGCCAACCTTCAATCACTTCGCAACCTCTACTTGGAGATTTACATATTTAACTGTCCAATTTTTTCTTATTCTCTTCTTTTCGTTTTGCTTATTTTGACTTGACAAATGACAATTACCAGAGTGGGAGGTTAAACTTACTGAGTTAAAATCGATAACAGTTTCAAATTACACAAGTTTTCTGGATTTCAATACGAGGCAAGATGTGAAGAGAGAAGTTAAGGATAGCATGATCATTACAAGAACCAAAACCCATATGTACAATGATATTTCCTCATTCAGTGGAAGACCCAAATCTCGTTCAAACTCCATTAATCCAAGTTTACAAACAGGCAGGAATCAATCATTTTCTTAGTTTATCTTCTCGAAGACAGGATTCAGACCAGAAGATAACCTACTGACCAAGCGTTTGGACAATGGTGTTGTGCCATGGGTCGGATAGATGCTGTAAAAGGGTGTCGAACGGCCCTTGTCCGGTCACATTGTGCTGAATCACAAACCCCAAAAACGCCAACATCGCCAACCTCCCTGCACAAACAGATCAACCATTTCAAAAAATCAGCCTTCCAAATTTTACAGACGGCGTAAGACAAGATTTGATGGAAAATTTTGGGCTTACCATTTGCAATCTCCTTCTCTTTGGCTTCGAGGGTGGGAGAGAAGTTGAGAGGGTTAAAAATTCCGCCGGGACGCCCAACTTCATTTGGGGGTTTGTATTGCTTAAAAATTGGATCTTGATTCACACTTCCTGGGTTTTTAATATCTTGCCATCTTCTGATCTCGACGCAGTGAAATAGAATGAACTCAATCACGAAAAGAGTGGAATACGATGCGAAGTATTCAAATTTTCCGGCATCGTACCATTTGGGTACGTTGAGGATTCCGATCTTGGGTGAACACTTCCGGCAACAACATTTCGGCGACACCCAACATCGCCCACCGACCATTGACTAGCTCAGCTTGGACGAACCATCAGAGATTTTCTGGATCCTCAGCTAGCCCAAGTGGGTCAAACTCGTTGTCGCCGGGAAGACTGAACAAAACCATAAAAAATTGAAATTTAACAGAAAAAAAATTAGATATGGTCGTAGTGATATTCTGATTCCGTTCAGTAAAACAATGGCGGAAATGGAAGAGAGCAAGGGAGAGAGAGCGAGGGAAGGAGAGAAGAGAGCGAGAGCGAGAGCGAGAGCGAGAGCGAGAGCGAGAGCGAGAGCGAGAGCGAGAGCGAGAGCGAGAGCGAGAGCGAGAGCGAGAGCGAGAGCGAGAGCGAGAGCGAGAGCGAGAGCGAGAGCGAGAGCGAGAGCGAGAGCGAGAGCGAGAGCGAGAGCGAGAGCGAGAGCGAGAGCGAGAGCGAGAGCGAGAGCGAGAGCGAGAGCGAGAGCGAGAGCGAGAGCGAGAGCGAGAGCGAGAGCGAGAGCGAGAGCGAGAGCGAGAGCGAGAGCGAGAGCGAGAGCGAGAGCGAGAGCGAGAGCGAGAGCGAGAGCGAGAGCGAGAGCGAGAGCGAGAGCGAGAGCGAGAGCGAGAGCGAGAGCGAGAGCGAGAGCGAGAGCGAGAGCGAGAGCGAGAGCGAGAGCGAGAGCGAGAGCGAGAGCGAGAGCGAGAGCGAGAGCGAGAGCGAGAGCGAGAGCGAGAGCGAGAGCGAGAGCGAGAGCGAGAGCGAGAGCGAGAGCGAGAGCGAAGCGAGAGCGAGGGCGAGGGCGAGGGTGGAGAGAGGAGAGAGCGAGGGAAGGAGAGCCGAGCGAGGGTGCAGCGAAGGGATAACTATTTTTGAAAGTAAAATAAGACACTTGACGTGAAAACGTATCCTTTTAACGGAAAATGAGACGGTATGAGTTAAATTGTCATTATAAATATATTAAGGTTATTTTTGCCCATTATGTGAGTTTACGGTATATTATAAATTACTCTTTTTAGCAAGTTGTAAAGATCAAATTACACTTTACCCAATATATAAATTACATATAATAAAAATGTGACGCATGAATACAAAATCAATTAAAGAAAGCCCGAATATAACATTTGTATGAACAAAAATATCTTATTGTAACGAAAAATTAGAGTGTATAATTAGATCTAATTTATAATACTGGTATATTTTTAGTAATTAATTACTCATAATGTAAATAAATTGTAACCAAAGGAGATGGACTTAGTTGGGTTGTGGAGAAGTTTGGCATATGGAGTTAGATGGAATGATTTTTAATCTAATAATGCCACCATTTTGGGAATTGTTAATGGAAAAATACGTTAAAAGCAAGAATAATACTACGTTTAATTTTGTAATCTTACAAACTGAAGTGACAAACATTGATTGATGTAATTTATAATTTATAATTTTAATTGCACCAATCATTATTTGACATATCAAGACGTAAGATTGCATAATATGATTAGGGAAAAAAAAATCGTAGTAATACTCTAAAAGTAATATTATGTCTTTTCTCGCACGCCAATCATATGTTTTAGCACGTGGTGGGCTTTGCGATACAAAAGTTGAAATTACAAATTAAATCTATTAAATTAATATCTTAATCTTTTTATTAGCAAACTAAATTTGATTATTAAATTTTAGAATTGAAAAGTTTGTGAGATAATGCAGTCAAATGTGAATCGTCCAGGGGATTATCTAAACTAACTAAAATTTAAATAAGAAACAAAAAACAATAAGAGAGTAAATTCAACCCTCTAATTGGCAGTAGGAGAAGGGAACAAATTAAAGAGATTATATCAACCCCCTCTAAATTGCAGTAGGAGAAGGAGAAGGCAAAATTCAGAAAACTAACTAAAATTTAAAAAATATTTCCTCATCTTCTAAATCTTAGCATTCTGACTTGGAGTAGGAGAACGTAACCTATAAATAGAGCCTCAGACCTCAGCTCTCTCTCTCTCTCTCTCTCAGTCTCTCTAATCTTTCAACTTTCTGAGTTTGCTACCACTTAGCTAACATGGAGAATGGTTCAGTGGTAATGGCTGATAGTCCACCTTCAACCCCTCTCAGAAAGATTATTATGGTCTCCGCCATTGCTGCTGGTGTTCAATTTGGATGGGCTCTCCAGCTCTCGCTGTTAACTCCATACGTTCAGCAATTAGGAGTTCCCCACATTTGGACATCATTCATCTGGCTCTGCGGTCCAATTTCTGGTTTATTAGTTCAGCCCATCGTTGGCTACTACAGTGATCGGTGCACTTCGCGGATAGGTCGTCGCCGCCCGTTCATTATTGGTGGTGCAGCCTTCGTCGCCCTCTCTGTTTTCCTTATTGGCTTTGCTGCCGACATCGGTCATGCTCTTGGCGACGATCTATCGAAGTCCATGAAGCCGCGAGCCGTTGCCATTTTCGTTGTTGGTTTCTGGATCCTCGACGTTGCTAACAATATGTTGCAAGGACCATGTAGAGCTTTTCTGGCTGATCTTTCAGGTAACGACCACAGGAAAGTGAGCCTCTCTGTTGTGCAAAATATTTCGCAAGTGTACGAGTCGCAACAAGTAATATAGTGATAAAATAGAGTGTCGAACCCACGAGGACTTGTAATTAATAATCGAAATAACTACTCTTAATTCTAAATTGAACACACGTTTTTATGGTTTTTTAAGGATTGAAATTAAAATAAACAACTAAAATAATTAAAACAATAAAAATAAACTAAATTAAAATAGCAAAACAAATAAACTGAGATGAAATTTAATTGATAAAAACCTAGGTACTACGATTTCACCAAGACAATATTTATTTCAGTCCTTCGCAATTATATTCATAAATATTCTTCCTATGTTGATGATCGATTTCACTAAATTCTAGTACAATCTCTCTCGAGCATTGCGTAGTTTATCTGATTAATGGGTTATCACTTCTCAGTCTCAAATCCTGCATTAATCAAATACAAATAAATCAAGAAATCACAGTGATCACACCAATACCGTAACTATCTCTAGCCTACGTATATTCATGACATTAATTTCAGTGCACGGTTGTTTATCACCTCTCGGTCTCAAAACTCCCCAATAATCAAGTAAAGATTGGCCAGAAATTTACAAGCTTTAAGAACAGAAATTAAATGCGTCAACAATATTGGAAGAAATACTCAATAAATATAATCAGACGAAGAACATAAAATAAACATCGTCAGGCTACATCGTAGCCCTAGTATAAAAGTTAGTTCATGCTTAAATAAAAGAAAACATAAATAATAGAAATAAAAATAATGGTGTTCATAAATAAAAGTTAAAGAAAAGAAATAAAACTATTGAATATTAAAACTTCTCTTTGCCACTGTTCAGTCAACGAAGTCGTTCTTCAATCTCGCCAGAATTTCCTCCTCCTCCGCTGCGCTCAAAATCGCAGACTCGTCGCCTGCCAAAATCGCCGCTCGTCGCTGTCGCCGACTCGTGAATGCCAGATCACCGAACGCTTTGCTGCCGCGCTCTCGCTCTGTCCAAGTCGCCGAACCAGAATCGCCCAAATTCGCTCAACGCCGATTCGCAGACTCCCTGTCGCCGCCTGCCCAGAATCGCAGACTCGTTCTCTGCCAAGGCTCGCCGGATCCTCGCCTCAATCGTCAGAAAATCGCCCAACGCCGATGTCTTCACCTCGGCCGAAGACCGAAATTGCCGAAACTCCAATGTCTCTCAAAGTCCCCAATCGTGAATGCGGCTCGCTGCTTTTTATCAATTTCCAGAGAACCCCCTTCGCTGCTTGCTCTGTTTTAGGTTATATCCCCTGCTTCTTTCCAAAATTGCTCAAAACCGAATCGTGATTTCTTTCCAAAATCGCTGATTGCTGCCTTTAAGTTTTTATCCTTCTTTTCTTTTCAGTCGATGGCTTTGATTATTTCTTTCCTTAGTTAACGGCAGAAATTAAATAATTGATCTTTCCAAATTTGAATTCATGTGGCGATTGATCGCTGGATTGTGGTGATCGATTGCCATATTCACTGTTTTGCCATTACCTGTTTTAAATACGTATTCTGCACATTTAAACAAAATTCATCAAATACTTTCACACACTTGAGAATAAACTTATCAAATCAAGTGTAAAAAGTATAAATAAGTGTGTAAAATACACACTTATCACACCCCCAAACTTGAATGAAAGCTTGTCCTCAAGCGAACAAAATATAACTCAGTTAACACAAAGATAATCTCGATCAAATATAAAATTGCTCAATGTAATATAATGGTAAAACAATCTGAATCAAAGGCTTTCGGTAATTTGTCTCAGCTTGAAAAACTCATACTAAAAACACCAAGTGTAACACTTTGCAAAAGAAATAACTCATAGTAGCACATTGAAAATAGTTTACATAGAAATCTTCGTGTGTGTGTGCGTTCATTCTTATCTTCCTCTAATTGTCGGTTCAACTAATGCAACTACAGGTAAGGGATACATTCTTATTTCACTCGGGATCGCTCCAGTCACTCTAATCATTCACTAGCCTTGCCCACTATCCAACTAATAGCAAATATCAATAAATCAAAAACAAAAGTCAATAGGTCTTCACAAGCTTGTAATGAAAGGCCGGGTTAAAGGGTAGGAATTTTATGGATTCAAACGAATACCTAGAGCACCACTCATTCCTCCTTATTTCATCCAAAATTTCTTCCATTCACTTACTTACTTATTGAATTCGCTCAAACTTTCTTTTATTTGTTCACCCCCAAACTTGATTCATTCAATATCACCCAACTCAACTCCTTTGTCATTATTACAAAACAAAATCAATACAAACATAATACTCACGGAAAATAAAAAAAACTAGAATGAAAACTAAACTCTTCAAACTTACTTTTTCTTTTCTTTTCTTTTTCTTTTTCTCTTTTTTTTTTTTTTTTTTTTTTTTTTTTTTTCAATTGACAAATAACGTAAATACAGCGACTTAATATTCTAAAACGAAACAGATGACAAAGGAGTTGCTTTTGATTTTCACCATTTCCTCCAACTTTCCCTTAATTTAGATCAATATCTCAGTGCTCAATAAATAAGGTAAGAGAAATATATAAGGCTAGGCTAATTTCCGGTGACAAATGAATTGTAAATAATAGGCTCAAAAGGGTGACTATGGGTGTCATTAAATGACACAACAAGGTAGGCTCAGAAAGCTCAAACGGTTCAAAGATAGCCTAAATCATTCTCTTATTTTTGAAAAATTTCAATTGCATTCGTGAATAAAGGGCAAAACTAAGAAAGATTTTCCTCTCAATGTCCTCACTATCAATGGTTTTGACTGGAGTTACACTCCTTCACCGTGTTTACGCTCGATCACTCCCTTACTGTGTTTGGGTTTCACTCTCAGTAGATTACACAAGTATACACCAACAAATAGAATCAAACAATAATAAAACGTGTTCAGATTTTTGAAGATAACTATGTAAATTCTAATCAATGCAACTAAAACAAGTCATTCTTTTACTCAGCAATTTTCAAGGAATTAAAGCATGAATCAATCATTTAAATCATCATTGACACCTCAACCAAGATTTCAGATTGCAATACCAAAATATATCAAAGTGCTAAGATACGCTAAACTCACCCCCAAACTTAAAATAAACATTGTCCTCAATGTATAAAAAATATAGGGTAAAAGTCGCGTACCTCATAATGTCTTGAGCTAGTCGTGGAGTTTCGGTCGAAAGCGTAATCGAGCAGAAGTGCCTTTTTTTTTTTTTTTTTTTTTTTTTTAATAATATAAAGTACTAATAACATAGTAAAATAAAGAAATGCACAATAAAATAAAAAATTGCAAACGTAAAATGTAAAAAAGAAATAAAATAAAATAAAATAAAATAAAATAAAATAAAATAAAATAAAATAAAATAAAATAAAATAAAATAACATCAAGAAAACTTATTCATACTAAGTTCCACGGTATCTATGTCTCTTTTTTTTTTTTTTAGAGTAAATAAAAATAAAATAAAATAAAATAAAATAAAATAAAATAAAATAAAATAAAATAAAATAAAATAAAATAAAATAAAATAAAATAAAATAAAATAAAATAAAATAAAATAAAATAAAATAAAATAAAATAAAATAAAATAAAATAAAATAAAATAAAATAAAATAAAATAAAATAAAATAAAATAAAATAAAATAAAATAAAATAAAATAAAATAAAATAAAATAAAATAAAATAAAATAAAATAAAATAAAATAAAATAAAATAAAATAAAATAAAATAAAATAAAATAAAATAAAATAAAATAAAATAAAATAAAATAAAAAAAAAACAAAAAAAAAAAAAACAAAAAAAAAAAAACAAAAAAAAGAAAATAACAAAAACAAAAATAAACAGAAATAAAAATAAAGAAAAATGAATAAAGGAAAATAAATAACTAATGGGTTACCTCCCACCGAGTGCGTGTTTTAACGTCGTCAGCTTGACGATATGCTGCGTCATGTGGGGTCGAGATATATAATGGAATTTGCATTTTTAACTGTACCGCCCCAATATGGTAGACTTTGTTGCCCATTTACCAACTTATCATTCGCCAGAATCTTTTTGCGGTCAGGTGGTTTCTTAATAGGTGGTATGACCCGTAATGTCGATTCCCGTAAGTTTTGAACGTACTGCTTCCCAATAGGCTCAAGAAAGTGGTTTGGTTGAAGTGAAGTTTCCCTTGTCACAGTGTGAGGGAGTTCCGCCCGAGATATGTCATCGCTAACTAGTGGGTACTCCAATGATCTATACACCTTGAATGTCACCTCCTCATCTTGTACCTGTAATTTGAGCTCCCCTTTTCTAAGATCAATTATAGCACCTCCTGTTGCTAAAAATGGACGACCTAATATTATAGGGATACCACGATCTTCCTCCATGTCAAGAATCAAGAAATCAGCAGGAAAAATAAGCTTGTCAACTTTGACAAGGACATCTTCAATCACCCCATACGGCTGCTTAAGAGACCGATCGGCCATTTGTAGAACCACTCTCGTGGGCTTTGCTTCACCGAGACCAAGCTTACGAAATATAGATAGCGGCATTAAATTTACACTAGCCCCCAAATCACACAATGCCCGTTCAAAAAATGACGTCCCAATATCACATGGTATGGTGAAGCTTCCCGGATCTTTTAGTTTTTGTGGAAGTTTACGTTGAACAATGGCACTACATTCCTCAGTCAAAGCGATCGTGCCATAGTCGTCAATCTTTCGTTTGTGAGACAAAATATCTTTCAAAAATTGTGCATATTTCGGCATTTGCTCAAGGGCCTCTGCGAATGGAATATTGATGTGGAGCTTTTTGAAGACATCAAGAAACTTAGAAAACTGATTATCAATCTTCACATGCTTTAGTCTTTGTGGAAACGGCACTTGAGGTGCAAATGCTTGTACTGGCGAGGGATGAGATGGTAGAGACCTTTGAGCTTCATTTTCACTTGAATTCCCCTTATCCACTTTAGGCACACTTGGCTCTTTGTGCTCCGGTGCAATCACAGTTCCCAATCTAGTAGTAATTGCATTACAATGCTCTATCGGATTTACTTCAGTGTTACTTGGTAGTGAGCCTTGGGACCTGCTATTAATAATGCTCGCGAATTGACCAAGTTGATTTTCAAGACTGCGAATTTGGGCAGATTGATTTTGCATTGTAGTCCGAGTCTCGGTCATAAACTGCAAAAGGGCCGTTTCTAGATCACTTTTCTTTTCAACTTGCTGAAATGGTTCGGGTTGAGCTGCTGAAGGTGGCTGCATAGCGTTCTGAGAATTCCTCCATGAAAAATTTGGGTGATTCCGCCATCCAGGATTGTAAGTATTTGAATTGGGATTGCCTTGACGATTAAAATTACCCATATAATTAGCTTGCTCCGCATGTTCTTTGGCCATAGGATTGCCCTCTTGACATTCTTCACTCAAATGCGGCCCATGACACCACTGACAAGTAACCTTCATCGGTTTCCCAACACTTGCTGCCATATGAGATTCTTGTAGTTGCTTAGTCAATGATGCCACCTGTAGAGTTAGAGCTTTCATAGCCTCGAGTTCTGGAGTACCCGATGTACGCCTCATAATCGATCGCTCCACTGGACACTGGTCATTGTTAAGTGCTAATTCCTCTAATAATTCGTAAGCAGCGTCTTCCGTTTTTCTCATTAAAGCTCCACCTGCTGCTGCATTAACCAGAGTCTTAGTAGAAGCTGATAATCCCATATAAAAAGTCTGAATATGCATCCACATCGGTAGACCATGATTGGGACACTTTCTCAACATCTCCTTAAAACGAGCCCACGCCTCATATAATGTCTCCCCATCGAACTGAGTAAAATTAATTATATCATTGCGAAGTCTAGCTGTCTTCTCGAATGGAAAGAACTTGGAAAGGAATTTCTGGCATAAATCTTCCCAAGTCGTAATAGAATTAGCGGGCAAAGAGTTAAGCCAGTTCTTCGCACGATCTCGTAATGAAAATGGAAATAGCCGAAGTCTCAATGCATCATCCCCCACATTGTGAAATTTGAAAGTGTCGCATACCTCTAAGAAATTTGCAATATGATCCTTGGGGTCTTCTGAAGGTAATCCACTGAATTGAGATTGTTGAATCATATGCAAGGTGCCCGGCTTAATTTCAAAATTAGCATTGATGGCTGGTCTGCGAATAGCGGAATGCACCCCGGATACAGTCGGTATAACATAATCCAGTAAGGTCCGGGTCTCAGCATTCACAGGTGGATGATTGTCATTAACAAGTGGAGGATTTTCAATATTGTCTGCTCTGTTATCTCCCATAATGACTCGCGCTGGTTGAATAGTTTTTCTTCTCACTTTACGATTTCGTCGACACGTACGTTCGATCTCAAGATTCAGTGGGAGAAGATTAGCGTCTTCTTCTTTACGCATGCACCTGAAAATAACACGAAAAGAAACAAATAAAATAAATAGAATTCAAAATAAAACTAAAAATAATTAATTCGATATTAATAATTAAGTCCCCGGCAACGGCGCCAAAAACTTGTGCAAAATATTTCGCAAGTGTACGAGTCGCAACAAGTAATATAGTGATAAAATAGAGTGTCGAACCCACGAGGACTTGTAATTAATAATCGAAATAACTACTCTTAATTCTAAATTGAACACACGTTTTTATGGTTTTTTAAGGATTGAAATTAAAATAAACAACTAAAATAATTAAAACAATAAAAATAAACTAAATTAAAATAGCAAAACAAATAAACTGAGATGAAATTTAATTGATAAAAACCTAGGTACTACGATTTCACCAAGACAATATTTATTTCAGTCCTTCGCAATTATATTCATAAATATTCTTCCTATGTTGATGATCGATTTCACTAAATTCTAGTACAATCTCTCTCGAGCATTGCGTAGTTTATCTGATTAATGGGTTATCACTTCTCAGTCTCAAATCCTGCATTAATCAAATACAAATAAATCAAGAAATCACAGTGATCACACCAATACCGTAACTATCTCTAGCCTACGTATATTCATGACATTAATTTCAGTGCACGGTTGTTTATCACCTCTCGGTCTCAAAACTCCCCAATAATCAAGTAAAGATTGGCCAGAAATTTACAAGCTTTAAGAACAGAAATTAAATGCGTCAACAATATTGGAAGAAATACTCAATAAATATAATCAGACGAAGAACATAAAATAAACATCGTCAGGCTACATCGTAGCCCTAGTATAAAAGTTAGTTCATGCTTAAATAAAGAAAACATAAATAATAGAAATAAAAATAATGGTGTTCATAAATAAAAGTTAAAGAAAAGAAATAAAACTATTGAATATTAAAACTTCTCTTTGCCACTGTTCAGTCAACGAAGTCGTTCTTCAATCTCGCCAGAATTTCCTCCTCCTCCGCTGCGCTCAAAATCGCAGACTCGTCGCCTGCCAAAATCGCCGCTCGTCGCTGTCGCCGACTCGTGAATGCCAGATCACCGAACGCTTTGCTGCCGCGCTCTCGCTCTGTCCAAGTCGCCGAACCAGAATCGCCCAAATTCGCTCAACGCCGATTCGCAGACTCCCTGTCGCCGCCTGCCCAGAATCGCAGACTCGTTCTCTGCCAAGGCTCGCCGGATCCTCGCCTCAATCGTCAGAAAATCGCCCAACGCCGATGTCTTCACCTCGGCCGAAGACCGAAATTGCCGAAACTCCAATGTCTCTCAAAGTCCCCAATCGTGAATGCGGCTCGCTGCTTTTTATCAATTTCCAGAGAACCCCCTTCGCTGCTTGCTCTGTTTTAGGTTATATCCCCTGCTTCTTTCCAAAATTGCTCAAAACCGAATCGTGATTTCTTTCCAAAATCGCTGATTGCTGCCTTTAAGTTTTTATCCTTCTTTTCTTTTCAGTCGATGGCTTTGATTATTTCTTTCCTTAGTTAACGGCAGAAATTAAATAATTGATCTTTCCAAATTTGAATTCATGTGGCGATTGATCGCTGGATTGTGGTGATCGATTGCCATATTCACTGTTTTGCCATTACCTGTTTTAAATACGTATTCTGCACATTTAAACAAAATTCATCAAATACTTTCACACACTTGAGAATAAACTTATCAAATCAAGTGTAAAAAGTATAAATAAGTGTGTAAAATACACACTTATCACTCTCTAATGGCTTCTTCGCTTTCTTCATGGCCGTCGGAAACTTTTTGGGTTACGGTGCCGGTTCATATGGCGGCCTCCACAAGTTCCTCCCCTTCACCGAGACAAAAGCCTGCGACGTTAACTGTGCGAATCTAAAAACGTGCTTCATCATCGAAATCCTCCTCCTCGTCACCGTGACTGTGTTCGCTGTTTCAACGGTGAGCGAGATTCCGTTCGTTAAGAAAAAGGACAACGATGAATCAGAACTGTTCTTCAACCAATTGTGGACGGCGTTCAAGCAGCTTTCTAGACCCATGTGGATTCTCTTCCTCGTGACTGCTTTCAACTGGATCGCTTGGTTCTCATTCCTATTGTATGACACGGACTGGATGGGTTTGGAGGTGTACGGAGGAAAGCCAACGGGGACGGGGCAAGAAGTGAGGATTTATGATATGGGTGTGCGAGCTGGGGCTCTAGGTCTGGTGATTAACTCCATTGTTTTGGCTTTTGCATCACTCGCCGTCGAGCCCATTAGTCGGGCTTTGAAAGGTGCCAAGAACTGGTGGGGCATTGTTAACTTAATCCTAGCCATCTCCATGTGTATGACTGTGTTTGTGACTAAGGCTGCCGAGCTATGGAGGTCGGCCAACGGCCTCCACCCTCCTCCCTCTCATATTAAAGCCGGAGCATTCACCATCTTTGCTATTCTAGGCATTCCTCTTTCGGTTAGTTTCTCCACATCTTCTACCATACCCCATAGTAAGATTAAACTATAAACATCGTCTTTGAATAATTTCTAAGAAACAAGTTGTCCGGTGCAACAGGTGAATTACAGTATTCCATGGGCTCTGGCATCCATCTACTCCGACAGTTGCGGCGCCGGCCAAGGTTAAATCAAACCTCCCGATCACGCCAACTTCGTTACCTTTTTTCTTCTCTTTGTATTAATATTTTTTGCCCACTTTCTTCCTGCACAGGGCTTTCTGTGGGACTGCTGAACTTGGTCGTCGTCATCCCGCAGGTAAATTCCAAACTCTCGCCCTTGAACTGATATTCACATATTTCATCCCATATTTAACAAAAATACATAAATAAATAGATGATCGTGTCGATGGTGAGCGGTCCGCTTGATGCAGCGTTCGGGGGCGGAAACTCGGCGGCGTTCGTGATGGGCGGCATAGCAGCAGCAGTAAGCGCGGTGTTGGCGCTGACAATTCTTCCGAAAACACCTAGCCAATCCACCTCCTCTTTGATCATGGGAGGACATTAAAAAAGTAGGCTAGGGATAGTTTTAATTTGGGTAAATTCCAAAACCAACCTTGAACTATGCGAAATTCCCGAAAAAACCCTCGGACTTTGAGTCGTTCCAGTCAAAACCTCAAAGTTTTAAAAACTAACAAAAAAACCCTTGGCGGGGGGCCGAATTGTAATTCGGGGGGCCGATAGCCCCCCGAATCCAAAATTTCACGGAATTCGGGGGCCGCACTGTTCATGCGGGGGGCCGCATGAACAGTGCCATGAAAAGTGCGGGGGGCCGCATGAACAGTGCGGCCCCCCGCATGAACAGTATTCTATAATTATTCTTAATTGTTTTTAAATAATTTTAAAAAATACCAAATTATATTCAATTCACTTAAAATTTTTACCACATATTCATCACATCATGGGAAGATAATGTAAAAAGTTTCGTGATTTTTTAAAATTGTTTATGATTTAATATAATTTTTTATAAAATAATGTCATTAAAATTACAATATATCGCACAAGTGTTATTAAATCACGAAACTTTTTACATTATCTTGCCATGATGTAATGAACATGTGGTAAAAATTTCAAATAAATTGAATATGATTTGGTATTTTTAAAAAAATTAAATCTTCATTTCTTCTTCAGACTTCAATTTGAGGCTTTAAACGATATATTTTGAGCCCGAAAAAGGCTGTCATGGGTTGTACCCAATTAATGTGTGTAGATCTCTGAGCGAGATTCAATTTGATATTTTTTCAGCTGCAATCGAATACCTGTAGCAAAAGTTATGGCTCTTTGAAATTGGAGAAGTCACTAATTTGTAAAAAAATTCATTAATTTGTATAAAAATGTTAAAAAATAACGAAAATTTTTATATTACATTTCCATATATTAATTTATTAATTTATTTTTAAATAAAAAAATGCCCCCGCATATATTAATTTATTTTTTTTATAAATTAATAAAAAAAATACTAAATCATATTCAATTCAATTGAAATTTTTACCATATATTCATTAAATTATGAAAATGTAATATAAAAATTTTCGTGATTTTTTAAGATTTTTATACAAATTAATTAATTTTTTTACAAATTAGTGATTTATTCAACTTCAAAGAGCCATAACTTTTGCTACGGGTATTCGATTGCAGCTGAAAAAATATCAAATTAAATCTCGCTCAGAGATCTACACAAATTAATTGGATACAACCCATGACAGCTTTTTTCGGGCTCAAAATATATCGTTTAAAGCCTCAAATTGAAGTCTGAAGAAGAAATGAAGATTTAATTTTTTTAAAAATACCAAATCATATTCAATTTATTTGAAATTTTTACCACATGTTCATTACATCATGGCAAGATAATGTAAAAAGTTTCGTGATTTTATAACACTTGTGCGATATATTGTAATTTTAATGACATTATTTTATAAAAAATTATATTAAATCATAAACAATTTAAAAAAATCACGAAATTTTTTACATTATCTTCCCATGATGTGATGAATATGTGGTAAAAATTTTAAGTGAATTGAATATAATTTGGTATTTTTTAAAATTATTTAAAAACAATTAAGAATAATTATAGAATACTGTTCATGCGGGGGGCCGCACTGTTCATGCGGTCCCCCGCACTTTTCATGGCACTGTTCATGCGGCCCCCCGCATGAACAGTGCGGCCCCCCGAATGCCGTGAAATTTCGGATTCGGGGGGCTATCGGGGGGCTATCGGCCCCCCTAATTACAATTCGGCCCCCCGAATTACAATTCGGCCCCCCGCCAAGGGTTTTTTTGTTAGTTTTTAAAACTTTGAGGTTTTGACTGGAACGACTCAAAGTCTGAGGGTTTTTTCGGGAATTTCGCATAGTTCAAGGTTGGTTTTGGAATTTACCCTTTTAATTTTGTCATTAGATACCTTGTAATTTTAATATCATTTTCAGTTAGGCTTTTAGTCTATTTTTCCGTTAAATTTCATTGGAAATATTCGCGCTATTAATAATTTTAGTCACGTAATTTACATATGTCGCATAGAGTACTTAAATGGAATAAAATAATTGAAATTATTTTATTTATTTTGAAATTAAATAAAAAATTCTTAATTAATGTAGTTTAAAAATAGCATTATTCAAATAAAATTAAAAATAATAAATTAAATAATAGTTAAACTAAAACAAATCGTATTAGATAGAGTAAGTAATTTAAGAAAGTGAGAAATTCAATTTTCAAAACTTAATCTTCATCCGATTAAACCAGATTTTTCAATCTTCAAATCAACTTTTTTTTAATTTAATATAAAATTAAATGTTATTTGCCGAATTTATGCAATTAGAATTTAAATAGCAATTAAAGCTCTGAAAGTAATACATTCTGTATTTTCTCGCATGCCAATTATATGTTTGTTAGATGTGGTTGAGTTTATGATACAAGGGTTGAAATTACAAATTAAATCTAGGAGAAAGTGCATAAAAAAGCTCCAACTATGGAGAAAGTGCAAAAAAGAGCTTCAACTATCGAAAGTGCAAGAAAAAGCTGGGTGGGTACCCGCTCACCCCCCGCAAAGGGTTCGGCGGGTACCCGCCGAACGCGGGGGGTCCAGCAGGTACCCGCCGACCCCCCGTGTTATGCTGGTAGTCATGCGGGTACCCGCGTGACCCCCCGCCTAACGCGGGTACCCGCGTTAGCAACAGTGCAGTGCCTCCTTCGCGATTTTTAACCCTCCCTGCAGATCACCCCACTGCAGAGCCTTAAATTGCGCCCAATTCCGATTTTTAACCCCCTGAGATTTTTGACCCTCCTTGCCGCCGAAGCTCGCCCCCAAATCCGACCACCACCACGCCGCGGCTCGCCCCTAAATCTGAATATTTGCTGTGCTAGTTCAGAAAACTCTCCACCTTGAATTTCTGCTGGAGTAAGTTAAATCCTGCATATATGCATTTCGATTGCCCTTTCACTAGTGTTACATATGTTGGATAAGCATGAGTTCACTGTTTTAACATCTACCTACTTAGTTTATTTTGATGATATTATACTCTACTTAGTTCTAGATTTCTGATCATACCTTCCGATCAATATGGTATTTGATGAAAACAAATATCTTTTGATGTGGCATACTTGTTGTCTTGGCTCTATATTCAAGTGGTTAGGTGGCATTTGCTGCGTGAGTTAGGGAAATTGAGACATGAGTGTGAAGGCGAGGTTGAGTTCTTTATTATGTGACAACTGCTCAATTCTCTCATGCATGGTCAAATCTAGGGTAGAGATAGTAAATTAAAGATCAAGTTTTGAGTGTCACTTTTACATTGTTCACTGGTTTATTAATTTATCATTTATCATTATCCATTTATCATTTATTTCTTTGAAAAGCTGAGTACCATATTTGTGTTTTGTTGATTGGTTGTTTAGTGTTCGTGGACATTTTCTACCTCTTTTAGTTGGTGTAGAATTGGAAAACAAATAGTATAGAAAACATTATTTTTGAAATGTTGAAATGTTGAAACTATATTCTTTTTTTTTCTTTTTTTTGTAGATAATGGATCCAAGAAGATTTACCGATTTAAATGAGCAAAGAAATTTTGATGTTGGTATGGATTGGAATTCGCATACTAATAATGAAGAAATTGAGGCGTATTCGACATCTGTAACTCTAGACGAGGAGCTGCGAACACCGATTGGATCGGACGTAGATGAAGTGGAAAGTTTACTGGTATGTGAAGAAAACTCAAAGGATTTTAGTTTGGGAAGAACATATAGTTATTTTAAAGAAATTAAAAAGGAAATAGAACTATATTCTTTGAAAGAGGGTTTCGACATCACATTTGTCCAAAGTGACACTAAGCGACTGACAGCTAGATGCGCAGATGGATGTCCTTGGCGACTGCATGCATCAAAGATTAAAGACGAGGAGACTTATCAAATAAAAACTTTGGTCAATTCTCACAACTGTGCGAGGGTAGTTGAGAATCGAAATGCTAGAGCAAAAAATCTTGCAACTCATTATCTTGATAGATTTAGAAGTCAACCTATGTGGGCTATCCCTTCCATCATCGAGACAATCAGGAAAGATCTAACTGTTAATATTACGCATGATATTGCCAAAAGAGCAAGGAGCATAGCCCGAACACTAAACGAAGGCCATGGCGACGAAGAGTACAAACTAGTCTGGTCTTACACATCAGAACTATATAGATCAAATCCGGGCAGCACATTAGCAGTACATACTTACGATACAGGAAGTATTTTAATGATATGTCAAAGAGTATATATGTGCATGTCTGCTTCCAAGGCAGGTCTGCTGCAGCATGGACGCCCTGTCATCTGTTTGGATGGTTGTCATCTAAAGGGCTCGTGTCCCGGCCAATTACTCACGGCCGTCAGTATTGATGGCAACGATGGAATATATCCAGTTGCCGTTGCCAACGTTGAAAAAGAAACCGAGGAGACATGGACATGGTTTTTGGGAATTTTGAAGCAAGACCTGAACATGGGATCGGGCGAGAACTGGACAATTATTTCGGATCGTCAAAAGGTATAATTCATTTTCAATTGTTAGATAATTATATTGTTGCTAATTTTGACTCGGTTTTTATTTCAAATATCAGGGGTTGCGGAATGCTGTTGAGACCGAATTTCCTTACGCCGAACACTGATTCTGCCTACGACATATGTATCTAAATTTCAAAAGTCTCTTTCGGGGCAAAAAGTACAGAGAGGCGATGTGGAAAGTGGCAAGGGCCTCTACCCAGCATCATTTCGAAATAGAAATGAGAAAAATATGTCAGTTAAACTCGGAAGCCCACACATGGCTTCGAAGGGAAGAGCCTAGACATTGGGCTAGTTATGCATTCTCTTCGTTCCCTAAGTGCGATGTAGGCTTGAATAATTTGTCGGAGTCATACAATGCAGTTCTATTGCCTGCCAGAGACAAACCGATTATCACCATGTTCGAGACAATACGAAAGGATTTGATGGCTTGCATTGTCAAAAAGTTTGAGAAGATGGCTCAATCAACAGACATTCTATGTCCCCGGATAAAGAAAAAGCTTAAGAATCTACAAATTTCAGCTCGAAACTGGAGGGCTCAGTTAGCAGAAGATGCATGATTTGAGGTCAGCAACGGTTACGAACAATACAAGGTCGACATGAATATAGGTGTGTGTGAGTGCACTAGATGGGAGTTGACCGGAATCCCTTGTGTCCACTCCATTCCCTGCATTAATAAAATGAGAGTGGAACTGGAAAGGTACGTGCATCCCTACTATCACCGAGTGACTTATATGCAGATGTATTCAAATTTTATTCAACCCATGAACGACCCACAAATGTGGCCGGCTATGACGGCACTCATGCTGCCCACAAGACATCGCCAACCTGGTAGGCCGAAAAAGACAAGAGTGCGGGATGTTGACGAACCATCGAGTTCGAAAGTTAGTAAGAAGAACTCGAAGATGACGTGTGGCATATGTCGGCAGCAAGGGCATAACATTCGTACTTGTCCTCACCGGGGATCCACTTCGGACGCTGCTGCAGCAGACACGTATATGGGTTTTAATGAATTTGAGGGAACGCAAGAATCTGCGACGCGAGGTCGAGGTAGAAATTGATG
The DNA here is from genome assembly GCA_022432975.1 of Begonia masoniana. Taxonomy (NCBI): domain Eukaryota; kingdom Viridiplantae; phylum Streptophyta; class Magnoliopsida; order Cucurbitales; family Begoniaceae; genus Begonia; species Begonia masoniana. Next base: position 8,827,820 of record CM039515.1, read on the forward strand.
AATGTAAGTATACGTTTGAATGACAGTCAATTATTTTGTTACATTCTGTCTATGGTATACAACATCTATCCGACATTTTCATGTGATGGCTCCTGCAGGCAAGCTTCTGCAAAAGAGCTGCTTGGTTCAGTTTTGGATATTCGGTGAGACATAAAATTCTTCTATTTTTTTGTTCAATCTTATTATTTGAAATGTGTGTGGACATGAAGATGTTAGATCTTTTGTTCAAGTGACCTGTGCTTGTTCGAAATGTACCTTGCTGAATCATTTTGTTTCTTTTACCCAAGCAAAGTGATTTTCATTTTATTTACGCCATTCCAATTGTGGAATGCTCATTCTTATGTGCTTTGAAGGCCAACATAAATTGGGAGATACTTGACATTCCTTCTTGATAAGTTTAGCAGTCTGATTGGTATGCACTTTACGTTCCTTCAGTCCATTATATTTTCTGTATTTGACACTACTACTGTTGCTATAAACTGGTCTCTGAATGCACGTCGGGCCAGTGGTAATTATCTCATCCAATGAACTGACTGGATTTTCATGTTATATTTCTCTTTTAGTTTGAGATGTTATTGTCGATTTTTAAGGGACATATAGGATATTGTTTGCTCTGCACTGATCACCCAACAATGTTCTTCACTTGTTAGATCTTATACACGAAGAGCAAGGATTGAATCAACTAAAAGTTCTGTAAAGATTTGATTCAAAAGAAGAAGAAGAAGAAGACGAAGAAAGGCATCAGTTTCCTGGTTTGGTCATCAAAAGGACAAATATCTAAGGATAACATGGACTGTGATGTTTCAAGAGCAAATTTTGTAGGAATTCTCCAGAGTTGACCAACTTTTTAAACTTTGATGTTCCACGTGTAGAAATTGGTGAATGTAATGCTTGAAATTCGTTAAATACATGACGTTGTTTAATTAATTATTTCATTTAACATGTGATTTAATTTTATAATTAAATAATGAAACAATTTAATACGTTAATTAATTAATTAAAGTGTTTAACACGTTAATTAATACAATAATTAATTAATTAATTATTTCCTTTAATACGTGATTTAATTTTATAACTAAATAATGAAACAATTCAATAAATAATTAATTATAGTTAACACGTTAATTCATTAATTAATTAAAGTTAACACGTTAATTCATTAATTATTTTAACGTGTTTAATTAAATACATACATTAATTAATAAACAATGTTTAATTATTAAACATGTAACTTAATTTATTATTCAAATTGAAAAGATTAAATATATAATTAATTAATTAATTTATAATAAAATATAAAATTAAAATTGAAAAAATGGGCAAAATTTCATTTGTTTTATGACTCCCCCATAGCTATCTTCAAACAATTCCTACATATGCAAATTACAAAAAAATTTCCAACAAACAAATCCAGTACACAAATAAATTAAAATAAGTTACAGAATAAAAATAAACTATACAAAAAAAACAAACATAAGAAGTACATTAAAACGAATATACAACATAAGCTAAACTACGGTAAGGGTGGAGGTGGGGCATCGTAGCCCTCGTCCCCTCTGCCTGCACGCCAACGCTCGGAAGCATGTTCGAGCCGTAGTTGAGACGATCTCATATCATCCATCCTCTCATGCATGGTCTCCCACCTCTGATCCCACGTGTCCAACCTCCGGTTTATTTGGGCAAAATAGTCAAATATCTGCCCCGACATACCAGCCTCGTGGGGGTGCAATGGCGGTGCGGTGAAGGTGGCAGTGGCGTCCTCGGTGGCAGCGGCGTCAGCGTTCTCGGTGGTGGTGTTGTCCTCCATCAGAACATCCCGAGATGTAGAGGCTCCAGCATCTTCCTTGGGCATCCAAGACCCATCAACTTCAGCCAGACCCATCCGAGTAAGATGAATCCTGTCAAATACATCGCCCGATCTGTTTGATCTGATATGCTCTCCTCTGGGCAGACGAAGCTGAAATCGCTCTACGATCTTCCAAATCAATGAACCATAAGGCAGACTCTTGTTTTTGGTTCTACCGACCTCGTGCATGTGACTTACAATCATAAATCCGGGGCCGCTGTATAGCTTCTGTATAATATAGAGATTCATCCAGCTGACCAGATCTCTGTGACCATCTCTCGGCATAGGGTGTGAGTGATCAGGTTGTGAACAACCCGAGCCTTGACGTTCAAGGCATTTGCTCTTGGCTTCACAAAGCCTGCAATGTTAGAATTTGTATGAATTTGCCTTATAAACTCAATTCCCTCTGTAATCTGAGCAAAATCACACTCTCGGGAATTGTGATAATATTGCTCCGCGTCTTCTTCATAAAATCCGAGCATTTCGTTGATGACGCTGGCAGAGACAATAATATTCGTACCGAATAGGTATGACTCCACGCACCCCGCCCTCCCTGAAACAACCAAGTTTGCATAAAATAGGCGAACTACTCTGTCACAGCTATCTCCTTGCATGTCGTAAACCCCGTGCAAGGAGATGTTATCAAACAGCTCTTTGATCTCCAATGACTCCCAAGTGCAGAAGTTGGCATTCTTTCCATAAATAATCGAGCGGTTTGACGTATCCCGCTCGAATTGCTCCTCACACACCCGATTTCAAAATTCCATCAACGACGGCTGCGGATCCTCCTCCCGGTTTGTCGTCCGGGGAACCTTTCGACCAATAAAAGTTCGAGGAGGCATTTTCGGGTCAGTTTGGGCGATTTTCTCACTAAAGTTCCTTCAAAACACCTGCCACAATCAAATATAAATTTCAATTAACAACATTTCAACATCAGAAATTTGAATTTCAACATTTCAAATAACAACATTTCAACATTTCAACACCTACCACAAACAACAACATTTCAACAATTCAACAAATCAACAAATTCAACAATTCAACAAATTCAACAATTCAACAAATTCAATAAATTCAACAAATTCAACAAATTCAACAAATTCAACACTTCAACATTTCAATCCCTCGTCGAAGTCGGGTATAAAACAACCTAACCTTAATTGCAGTAAATTAGAAAATATCTATCTATGTATGAGTAGCAGATCTCAACATCACATCACGCCAATCATGCACTGAGTTCAACATTAATTTTCTCAGTACTTAAATTGGATACATCATATAGCAATAACAGATTGAAACTCATATTTCACCATACATATTTCATAATTATGCCACATTACTACCAGGACGAGGGGAACTCAAGAAAGACATTGAGAATTTAATGAACAACCCACTCAAAAATTCAACGCTGTAAATTTCAGAGATGATGAATTACTGACCATCATGAAAACTTTGTTGCTTTGCAACAAAATAAAATAGATGAGGTCCTAAAGGAGCAATGCTAGAGTTAAATACTAGTCTCACTTCAAAAAGACTTACCTCATTATATAAACTTCATTATAAATATAATATTCTAAAAGGATTATAATAGTTAAATAATAGATCAATTACATTGATGAACAAACATCAGATCAAAATGTAAGCTTTACAAGGTAAAGATCAAGGGGCATCTCATTACTCATCCTAAAAACCTTCAATAATATTGATGCAAAAAAAGACCTGGGATGAAAGCCACAAGGGAAAAAAAAATTAATAAAAATCAAAAGAAAATTGACCACTTGAATATAGAGCCAAAACAACAATTATGCCACATCAAAAGATATTTGTTTTCATCAAATACCATATTGATCGGAAGGTATGATTAGAAATCTAGAACTAAGTAGAGTATAATATCATCAAAATAAACTAAGTAGGTAGATGTTAAAACAGTGAACTCATGCTTATCCAACATATGTAACACTAGTGAAAGGGCAATCAAAATGCATATATGCAGGATTTAACTTACTCCAGCAGAAATTCAAGGTGGAGAGTTTTCTGAACTAGCACAGCAAATATTCACTTGTCTGTGCGTTGAAGAATGATGTCGGCGGGTACCCGCTGTAGGATCGAGATTGTCTAAGAGGGGGGTGAATTAGACCTTTTTAAAATTTTACTTAAAACTAATAGCAAGTGAATCAACAGCAGATATAAAAGAGAGAGTAAGAGAAAAAATGACACCAGTGATTTTTACGTGGTTCGGCTCAACCCAGCCTACATCCACGCTTCAAGGTTCACCCCTTGAAGATCTTTAACCTTCTCCTCGAGAATAAACAGATCGGAATTTCGGGCTCCGATCAACTGCCTTTACAACTCTGGATTGAACTTGACGGGCGTCAATCCACTGCCTTTACAGATTTTGAATGTGTAATAATATATCACAATCTAAACTCTCTCAAAGAATAATTCTCAAGTTTGGGTTCGAGAGGAGTAGATGAAATACAGAGTATGATAATTTCGCAAGTTAGGGCTCAATAATAAAATTCGCAAAAGTTGGATCTTCGTGCTCTAACCTCGGCTTAAATACTCTGTCTTGTTTTCAGCTCAGAATTGAATGCTTCTTTCTTCAAATGGAAAATGTTACCGTTGGGAAGCATCCGTACTAGATCAGGTAGCCGTTGCCGTCTGTAGTTGCAAGTCGTCGTCGCCATTAAAGTTCTGGAGTTAATGCTGAAAACGACGTCACTGTAGCTCCGCGGCTATTTTGAATTCTGGAGGAAGATCATCAGTGGAAGCAGCTTTAAAAGCTATCGGCATAAGTATCTTCACAAACTCCATCGGTAGATGCAACACGATAAGTCATCGGCAGATGCAAGCTTTGAAGTCCATCGGCAGATGCAAGCTTGGCAGCGCCATCGGTAGATGCAAGCAAGTCCATCGGCAGATGCAAGCTTGGCAACGCCATCGGCAGATACAGCTTCAAAACGCGATCGGCAGATGCAGGCTTGGCAACGCCATCGGCAGATACAGCTTCAAAACGCGATCGGCAGATACAGGCTTGGCAGCGCCATCGACAGATACAACTTCAAAACGCGATCGACAGATACAAGCTTGGCAGCGCCATCGACAGATGCATCTCCAAACGCTATCGGTAGATGCAGGCTTTAAAACGGGATCGACAGATACACCTTCAAAACACGATCGGCAGATGCAAGTTGATGTGTCATCGGCAGAAGCATTCTTTTCTTTGTCGGTTAGCGATCGGTTTAAGGAACTCTTCTCTGTCGTTTAGTGATTGCCATCGGTATGTGTTGCTTCACATCCCATCAGCAGAAGCACTTTGAAACTCATCGGTAGATGTAACCTTTGTATAACTTATTTAGCCTTGTACACTTAACCCGATTTATTAGACAACTAAAATACCCTTTTTAAGGGTATTTCCACATGATTAAAATCAATGCATAATTCAATATTCTCACATTATAAACATAATCAAATTACTTACTTATCATTCAAATACATCATTAAAAACATATTTAGACTTAAACTCTATTTAAGTCAACAATCTCCCCCTTTTTGATGATGACAAAATATTAGCATCAATTTGATTAAATGTTACTCTCCCCCATAATCCTAGCTCCCCCATAGTAAATGCATATATTCTTAAAAACAAACACGGAGCATACCAGAGTTTCAAAAAATATGCATATATCCAAATTGTCAAACATAAATCATAGTAACATATTCCACATGCATATTCAATATCAATCAAATATATATTTTTCTCCCCCATTGACATTATCAAAAACAATCATAGAGACAACAGAAATAATGGATTCAACACACTGCAGAAAACCATCAGAGTAATGACATTAGAAAATCAAGAAATGTGTACACATTAAATCAAGTATATTATTTAAAGAAGGCTACAAAATGTGTCCAAAAAGCTTGGCTAATCCAAGCGGGCATTTCACAGTTCGAATTGAGATAAGCATCTACAAGTGCAGGAAGTGAGTGAATATCAAGAGAGATGGGTGGTTGATAAGGCACGAGTTCCAGGCATGGAGGAGTCTCTGGCTGAGGAGCAGCAGAGGTAGAGGGGCCTTGATACACCACCATGTCCATACATGGAGGAGTTTCGACAGAAGGAGCAGCAGTAGACGCATCAGGAGGAGAGAATGCAAATTCAGCCTCCTGAAGATCCAGCGACATGAAACGCACATCTTCATAAACTTCAGGCCGGGAAAATGGAAGAAAGAGATCTTCATAGCAAGCCTCTGAGACACTGATTGAACTGGATGAATCAGGTTCGGGTGCAGGAGTCAGATTGTCAATTGAAGATTGGAGTGACTCAAGTTCCCTGGCTACAATGCGCCTATCAGCATCCAGTTTTTGAGTCAACAAACCAAGACCGGTATCTAAATCTTTGCGTATGTCTTTTTGATTCATGGCCAGCTTGGCATCAAGAGACTGGTCAATCCTACTTTCAATGGAGCTGAGAGCAGTCTCAAGGCGATCAATAGAGACCTTCAGCTCATTATACTGAGTCTCACTCATCGAAAATCTCCTCTGATAAGTTAGAGGAGTGGCAGGAGGAACTGAGGGAAGTGGTGAGGATACTGGTACTTGAGGAGTGAGGGGGATAGATGGAAGGGGAGGTAGTGAAGGCATCAAAAGTGCAGGTGAAGGAGGTGAAGGGATTGGGACTTGATAAGCAGTTGGACTTGGAGGAGGTAATTGGACTGTAGAAGGTGGTTAGACTGGTGATGGAGGAGACATAGTCTGTTGGACTGGAGAGGGAGGAGCTGGAGAAGGCAGAGCCGGTAAAGGAAGTGCAGGAGGAGGAGATGGAGGATTCTCTGGAAGGGGTAGAGGCACAGAGGAGGGAGTAGAGATTGCCTCTGAAACATGGGCTATAGAGATAGGGGCACGACGCCTTCTCACTAGAGGAGGAGGTTGGAAGCTAGAAGCCTGAGATTGTGAAGGGGAATTATCAAAAGCAGGTATCTCAGAGTCATCCCCTCCTTCAGCAGTGGACTCCTCTGGCAAGATAAGTTGTCTCTTCCCCTTTTTAGCAACTGCGGCCTTAGCAGTATTTCTCTTAGGAACATTCAAAACAAGCTCCCCTGTTCTTGTTCTCTTAATTCCCATTTTGCTCAGAGTGGTCTTGGAATAATAACTTGTGGGTTGAAGACGAAAGGGGTCTTCATCCTCTGGAAATACAACCTCAAGCTGCATAAATATCCTCATGAGAGCAGGTTGTAGGGAAATGAGGTAGCCTTGGATGTCACAGCCTGAATCATCCTTCAAACCACAACATATCCAAGATTGAAGGGGGCCTTTTGGAACAGTGCAAACAGAACAAAAAGCTCTATGGCACTCACCTCATCATGGTGACCACCCTTAGGGATAATATTGTACCCTATCATCTGATGAAATAACCTGGCTCTTGCAGTCAGGTGTTTGCCTTTAAGAGGGTCAGGGGTATGGTTTGGGTCTAGAACTATAAGCTGTAGAAAACTGAGACCTTCAGAGGTACCAAAGAAAGGAGGCTCAGAGCCAGTCATGTACTGGTAAGGGCGGCTATCTAAATGGGAGTACCCCAAAAGGGCATTTATGAACTGGGGGGTAATCTCTATATGTTTGCTATACACATAGCTCCTTATAATAGAGATATCCGAAGTAAAACTCATATTTGCATAGAACATTCTGATTGCCTCAGGGTAATAGTATGATTCTACTTCAAATAAACCTAATAACCCGAGATCCTTCAAGGGTTTTATGATATTCATTCCTGCCAAATCATCAAAGTAAATCCCTCGACTGAAAATCAAAGTTTTGTACCTATAGTCGTCATGGTACCTTAACTCAGCAGCCTTAGAGAGAAAGAAGAGAGATGGCCACTGTAATATCCGGTTTGTACGGACCTTTTATTATATTATTATTATATTGTTATTGGCATTTTTGTAATTATGTCAAATCAGGTCCGATTTACGAAAAGAAAGCGTCATTACGATCCTAGCGATTAATTAGAATTTTAAGAAAATTTTGGGAATTTTCGGAATAGTGACGCTATATTCCGAGTAATTACTATTATCATAAAGTAAAAGACATTCTCGTAAAAATAGCAAACGAGGTCCAAATTGTGAACGGACAGTTTTAATAAAGCCCTGGTAATGAATAGGAGTTATTGGCAAAATATGAAGTTTTTAAGAATCCGAATCGTTAGACGATTAACGAAACGAAGGACGAAACTAATATAAAAATCAAATAAGGGCAAAATGGTAATTTGCAAATCAATTTTTATAAAATAACACAAATCTCTTTCTCTCCCTCACTTTCTCTCTTTTCTTCTCTGGATCGCACGACAGAGAGCTTCCTTCTCTCTCGGCCGCCGGCGACCTTCACCATTTCCGACCTCCGTTCGTTCCGATTTCTTCACGGTTTCTCATCCTCTCGCTATCCTCGGTATGTACCTACAATCTCTGAGCGTTTATTTCGAGTTCTCGGTTCGATTTAGGGTTAGGGTTTCAATTAGGGTTTCGACGAGAAACGCGATTTAGGGCTCGTAATTAATAGGTTAGCCGTGATTAAGTATAGATTGAACGTATTGGACGTTATTGGACGAAGAGAAGTCAAATTGCGAAAAAGTTATAAATTGTTAAGTTTTCGAGTTTTCGAGAATAACTCGTAATATGGATTTCAAGATTTTCGAGCATTAAGTCGTTATGTAAAACTTCGATTAGCTACGTTAAGGATTTTATTAGTTTCGGACATTTAAGAGTTTAAGCTCGTATTAACGTCAATTGGTGAAATTTCCTTAGGTAGCGACTCTCGTGGACGAAGCTCGAGATTCAGCGCGCTCGAGGTAAGTCTTCGTGACTTACTCTGACCAATCGGTCTACACCATACTTCGACGTCGTATCGAGGATTCTTGAGGACTTGTTTGCTTTAAATCGCTTTCGGTTGGGTAGTTAGGTTTAAATGGTTTATAGGTTATTCTATTTCGGTCTTGATGGTATATATGTTGATTGTTTACTTTCTGTTCATTATCTGTTCATGCATCACGTATTTCAAATGACATGAAAACGAATTCTACACGATGTTTTCAAAGAAAAATCTATGTGGCCCGTACGGGGGGACTTTGATCTATTGGTGGACTATTTCCGAGTCTGACCAATACCACATCATCTGGTTACGCAAGATGGGGCTCAGGCATGGCTGTAGGGTTTATGAGCATGTACCCCCCTCCTCTAGGTCGAAAGTGGTAGTCCGACCGCGGGATGTATCCTTTCCATTTAGAGGGCTGATATCTCGGTGGCAATATGTATGAAATGATCTGATATGTCTGATGAGCATGTTTTTCTGAACTTCATATGCACGACACGCATGCATCTGCATTTACGTAGCTTACTGAGATTTCCATATCTCATATGTGTCTGTATGGTGTAGGTGACGTTCTAGGTTACGTTGACCCAGGTGAGGATGATATTCCTCCTCCTGACGTAGGAGCAGCTGATGGATGATGGCCGTGGGAGTGCGCTGAGCAGTCGAGGCGCGTTTTGACCCGTGGTGGGTGTATGTAAAGGTTTTGGGGGTTCTTCGTGATATTTTGGATTGATGATGAACTGTATAGAACATATTTAGGTTGTTTGGATCTGGATAGGGGTTAGATAACGTTTTGGTAATTGTATGTAAAACACTTTGGTTTAAATGTTAAGTTAAATGAAAATGTTTTGAAATGTTGTTTGTAGGTTGTTACGGATAGCTCGGTTTTTAGAGCTATCCACGCAGTTGGATTTCGCAAAATCCGCTGCCAGTCGATTGAGCATTGAGCATAAGTTATAAGTATAAGTATATTAGGTTATTGATGAAAAATTGGTAAAAAGAATATGTTGTTAGTCTCTGAAATCGGATCCTGTGATTTGTGTTTTAAGTGTATGCTCTCTGGAATTCCGGAGAGCAATAGTGAAGAAAAAGGAAAGGCAGAATGAAGGAATAGAAAGAAAAAAAAAGAGAAGGCATGGATCGCTGCACTCAGTGTGCAGCGATCGATTTCTGTAAGGGATCGCTGCACTTTGTGTGCAGCGATCAGTCGCTGCAGCGCATGCAGCGCTCAGTCGCTGCAGTGGTGCAGCGACTGGTCGCTGCACGCTGCAGCGACCGAGCGCTGCTCCATTCACGAGGGCAGAATTCCGATTCTGCCCTCCCTTCTTTTAATTGTTTTATTTAAGTTTTATTAAATGTTTTAGTTTTAATTATTTATTAAAGGTTTTGTTTTAAATGCTTTTAAAGTTCAGTTTTAATTCCGACTTAAATTCTGATTTCAACTTCGGGTTAGATTCTGCATTAAGTTTTATTTAAAGCATAGAAAAGTAAAAGGTATAAAATGAAAAAAAAAATTATACGGGAAATACGGGTACAGTATTAGGGGTGTTACAGCCACTCTTTGGCACGAGGAATCTCTCGGGGAGGACGTACTGACACTTTGGCCTTCTTCTTGGTCGGTTCCTTAGCAACGCGAGAAGATGAACCCGGAAACTCCATTGAAGGAATAGGACTTGTGAGAGAGAGAGAACTGGTAGGGCAGGGGTTTTCAGAAAGAGCGCAAAATGTGAAACGTCTTTGAGAAGAAACAGAGTTTAAAAAGAGTAGGGCATCGCCCGATGACATGAAGTTACACGTGTACGACCATTAGTTCGATGGGTCACACGTGTCGGCAGATTAAGAATTCATCATCCGATACTTACCGATAGAAATGCATCTTCCGATGCCTGTGAAAAACACTGCATCTACCGATGCCTATAGAAAACACTGCATCTACCGATGCATATGCATCTTCCGATGCCCATTGAACAACATTGCTTCTACCGATGACCTCACAACTAAAAACATCTCTATTACACAATATTTACCAATAGAGAAATGATCTTAGTTTTTATCTACTCGAATGAGGTCTAACCTTATTCTAATATTAATGAAAGATTTTTCATCCAAAGGCTTGGTAAAGATGTCTGCTAGTTGGTCTGCTGAATTAACAAATTCTAAGGATATATCTCCTCTTTGAACATGATCACGAATGAAATGATATCTAACATCAATATGCTTAGTTCTAGAGTGCTGAATGAGATTTTTGGAAATGTTGATAGCACTGGTGTTATCACACCGAATAGGAATCCTATCATAGAACAGATTATAGTTCTCTAGAGTTTGCTTCATCCAAAGAATTTGTGCACAACAACTACCTGCAGCAATATATTCACTCTCAGCAGTTGACAATGCAACAGAATTCTGTTTCTTTGAATACCAGGAGACAAGAGATTCACCAAGGAACTGACATGTTCCACTGGTGCTTTTCCTATCAACTAGACTTCCAGCATAATCAGAATCTAAGTATCCGATTAGATCGAAAGAAGTACCTTTAGGATACCATAACCCTAAGTCAGGAGTTCCACTTAAATACTTAAAAATCCTTTTTACAGCAGTTAAATGAGACTCCTTAGGGGCAGCTTGAAATCTAGCACAAAGACAAACACTGAATAGAATATCTGGCCTACTAGCAGTCAGATATAACAAAGAACCAATCATACCACGATATTTCTTAATGTCCACACTTATACCGTTTTCATCTTTGTCCAATTTGGTTGTGGTACTCATGGGAGTTCTAGAAGATTTGACAGATTCTAAACTAAATTTCTTAAGAAGTTCCTTAATATACTTTTCTTGACAGAAGAAAATTCCAACAGGAGATTGGCTAATCTGAAATCCTAAGAAGAATTTTAACTCTCCCATCATACTCATCTCAAATTCACTTTGCATGAGGGAGGAAAACTCATTACACATGTTGACATTAGTTGATCCAAAAATAATGTCATCGACATAAATTTGAACTAACAGAATATCTTTATCCTTTTGCATGGTAAACAGAGTTGAGTCGGTGTTACCCCTTTTGAAATTTCTTTCCTCAAGGAAGTTCCTCAACCTATCATACCAAGTTCTAGGAGCCTGTTTAAGTCCATAAAGTGTCTTCTTAAGTCTATACACATAATCAGGTTTTGCAAAATCTTCGAATCCTAAGGGCTGCTCTACATAAACTTCTTCCTGAATATACCCATTTAAGAAAGCACTCTTCACATCCATTTGGAAGAGTGTGAAGTTTTTGTAGCAATAATAGGCTAAGAGCATCCTAATTGATTCTAATCTAGCAACAGGTGCAAAGGTTTCCTCAAAATCTATTCCTTCTTCTTGATTGTAACCTTTAGCAACTAGTCTAGCCTTATTTTTAACAACAATTCCATTTTCATCTAATTTATTCTTATAAACCCATTTTGTTCCAATAATGGGATGATCCTTAGGTCGTGGAACAAGTTCTCATACCTTGCTCCTTTCAAATTGATTTAGCTCTTCTTGCATAGCTAAAATCCAATACTCATCATTCTCAGCCTCTTCAAACTTCTTAGGCTCTACTTGAGAAATAAATGCCACATTGGCACATAGATTCCTAAGAGAGGATCTAGTCTTTACTCCTAATGAAGGATCACCTAAGGCTTCATCTATTGGATGGTTTTTGACATATTTCCAATCTCTAGGGAGAGTAGGATTTTCATCCTTGACAGGAACAATATCTAGAGAAGTAGAGAAGGGTTCTAAGGATTTTTCTACTTGAAGTGAATCTGAGGGTTTTTCTAAGGAAAGAGAGTCCAAATGATTTTCCAAAGTGACATCCTCATCCACATTGATTGTGGGTTGAGGGGACTCATCAAAGTTAATATGAACTGATTCTTCTACCACTAGAGTTCTTCTATTGAATACTCTATATGCTTTACTAGAAAGTGAATAGCCAAGAAAAATTCCAAGGTCAGATTTGGAATCAAATTTTCCTAAGTTATCCTTAGTGTTGAGAATAAAGCACTTACTACCAAAGGCTCTAAAGTACTTAACAGAAGGAGTTTTGCCATTCCAAAGCTCATAGGGAGTTTTCTCAAGAATAGGTCTTATGGAGACCCGATTTAGCACATAACAGGCTGTTGCAACAGCTTCAGCCGAGAAATACTTAGGAAGAGAGTTTTCATTAAGTATAGTCCGAGCTAGCTCTTGTAGAGACCTATTTTTCCTCTCAACAACACCATTTTGCTGAGGGGTCCTAGGAGAAGAGAAATTGTGCTCAATTCCATACTTGAGACACAAGAGTTCAAATTTCTCATTTTCAAATTCTCCACCATGATCACTACGAATAGCAACTATGGTGAGCTCCTTTTCATTTTGAACACTTTTCCTAAAACTAGAAAAGGTGTCAAAAGTCTCGTCCTTAGACTTCAGAAAGTGAACCCAAGTAAATCTAGAAAAATCATCAACAATGACAAATGCATAGAATTTTCCTCCTAAGCTGGCTATATTTGAAGGACCGAAGAGGTCCATGTGAAGGAGTTGGAGAGGCTTAGAAGTAGAAATTGCATTCTTCGATGCAAAGGAACTTTTGATCTGCTTGCCCATTTGGCAGGCTTCACAGACCTTTTTCAAAAGATATCTTAGGGATTCCTCTAACTAAGTTCTCCTTAGTAATCTTAGCTAAGGTATCCATCCCTACGTGTCATAATCTCCTATGCCAGATCCAACAGTCATTAGAAGAATTCACAGCAAGACATTTTTCATCAGAAAATTCTATATTATCTAAATCAATAATATACACATTTTCTTTTCTATATCCTTTGAACAGTATAGAACTGGATGAGCTATCTTTGATTATACATGAATTTGATTTAAATATCACTTCATAACCTCTGTCACATAATTGACTTATGCTGAGCAGATTGTGTTTTAACCCATCAACTAATAAAACATTTTCTATAATAGGATTGATAGGGTTACCTATGTTGCCAATGCCAACAATTTTGCCCTTTTGGTTTCCACCAAAAGTAACACTTCCTTTCTTCTTGCTGACAGCAGCAAACATAGATGCATCTCCAGTCATGTGCCTTGAACAGCCACTGTCCAGGTACCATTGATTCCTTAAGGGAGACGCATCATCCTGCAAAACAGAAATCAGGTTGTCTTCTTAGGTACCCAAATCTTTTGGGTCCTAGTGTTAGGTCTGGTTCCCTTAGGAACCCATTGAAGTTTTCCATTTGATTTCTTATTAGATTTCAAAGGACATTCAAAAGATTTATGTCCTACTTCATTACAAGTATGACAAGTAGACGGTTTGACAAAGAAATTCTTAAAAGCTTTTCTTTTATTGAACTTGTCATAGCCTAAACCTGCTTTATCATGAGTAGCTCTATGATTCCCTATTAGCAATGTTAAGTTATTAGATTTCAAAGGACATTCAAAAGATTTATGTCCTACTTCATTACAAGTATGACAAGTAGACGGTTTGACAAAGAAATTCTTAAAAGCTTTTCTTTTATTGAACTTGTCATAGCCTAAACCTGCTTTATCATGAGTAGCTCTATGATTCCCTATTAGCAATGTTAAGTTATTGCTACCATTTGAGAACCAAAGAACAAGTTTATTCAAAGACTCATTTTTCTTCTTAAGTTCAGTGATTTCCTTTTCATGCAAGTTCACTTCTTTAGCATGCTTTTCTAATAAACCTATATTTTCTCTTTTCAGAGAATTGTATTTAGTTTTTAGCATGCTATATTGTTTCACTAAATCATTGAAGGCATCTATTAACTCTCCCTCATCATTATCACTCTCACTAGAAGAAAGATTTACCTCATCCTCGTGTGCCATGAAGCACAGGTTGGCAACCTCTTCATCTTCCGAGGAGGTATCACTTTCACTATCGTCCCAGGTGGCCTTCATTGCCTTTTTCTTGAATTTCTTGGGACCCTTAGCTTGTGGACAGTCAGCCTTCATGTGGCCTGGCTTTCCACATCCAAAGCAGGTAATCTCCTTGTCTTTGGATTGCCTTTCATTCTTGGGAAAACTTCTCCCTTGCAACTTCTTCCTTCGAAGGAACTTGCTGAATCTCCTAGTGATAAGTGCAATGTCCTCATCATCTTCTTCTTCTTCATCCTCAGAGACTTCACGTTTACTTGAAGAGACTTTCATAGCAATATCCTTCTTTTTGTTGATCTCCTTTTCTTTGAGATCTTCCTTATCATTGGCCCTCATGGTTATCTCGTGAGTCATCAGAGAGCCAATGAGCTCTTCAAGCTTGAGCACCTTTAGATCTCGAGCCTCTTGTATTGCTGTCACCTTTGGTTGCCAGGCTCTGGGTAGGCACCTCAAAATTTTTCTTACCTATTTTTCACCTGAATAAATCTTACCGAGAGCTTTTAAACCATTAGTAATGTTAGTGAACCGAGTAAACATAGATGAAATAGACTCATCCTTAAACATGGCAAAAAGTTCATACTCGTGTACTAACATATTTAACTTGCTCTCTTTCACCTGATTTGTGGCCTCGTGTGTAACCTCTAATAGGCGCCAAATCTCTTGGGCACTTTCACACCCTTGTACTCTATTAAATTCGTCTCTATTCAGAGCACAGTACAAGATGTTTATTGCCTTGGCATTTAGGCTCAAGTTCTTCTTATCTGTATCATTTAGTTCGTGTGAAGCTTTGGGAGTTCTAAAACCGTTTTCTGTTTTAAAAGCAATGTATGGACCATTTTCTATATTATTCCATAATTCATAGTCTACAGCTTGAACAAATATTCTCATTCTAGACTTCCAGTAAACATAATCACTACCATCAAAGAAGGGAGGTCTATTTGTAGCTTGACCTTCTACTTGTGAGAAGTTAGTGTTGAATGTCATTGTAAATATATATCACATAGTGTTTAAATACAGCTTAGACAAAGAAAACCTTGCTCTGATACCAATTGTAGGATCGAGATTGTCTAAGAGGGGGGTGAATTAGACCTTTTTAAAATTTTACTTAAAACTAATAGCAAGTGAATCAACAGCAGATATAAAAGAGAGAGTAAGAGAAAAAATGACACCAGTGATTTTTACGTGGTTCGGCTCAACCCAGCCTACATCCACGCTTCAAGGTTCACCCCTTGAAGATCCTTAACCTTCTCCTCGAGAATAAATAGATCGGAATTCCGGGCTCCGATCAACTGCCTTTACAACTCTGGATTGAACTTGACGGGCGTCAATCCACTGCCTTTACAGATTTTGAATGTGTAATAATATATCACAATCTAAACTCTCTCAAAGAATAATACTCAAGTTTGGGTTCGAGAGGAGTAGATGAAATACAGAGTATGATAATTTCACAAGTTAGGGCTTAATAATAAAATTCGCAAAAGTTGGATCTTCGTGCTCTAACCTCAGCTTAAATACTCTGTCTTGTTTTCAGCTCAGAATTGAATGCTTCTTTCTTCAAATGGAAAATGTTACCGTTGGGAAGCATCGTACTAGATCAGGTAGCCGTTGCCGTCTGTAGTTGCAAGTCGTCGTCGCCATTAAAGTTCTGGAGTTAATGCTGAAACGACGTCACTGTAGCTTCGCGGCTATTTTGAATTCTGGCGGAAGATCATCGGTGGAAGCAGCTTTAAAAGCTATCGGCATGAGTATCTTCACAAACTCCATCGGTAGATGCAACACGATAAGTCATCGGCAGATGCAAGCTTTGAAGTCCATCGACATATGCAAGCTAGCTTGGCAGCGCCATCGGCAGATGCCAGCAAGTCCATCGGCAGATGCAAGCTTGGCAACGCCATCGGCAGATACAGCTTCAAAACGCGATCGGCAGATGCAGGCTTGGCAGCGCCATCGGCAGATACAGCTTCAAAACGCGATCGGCAAACAGGCTCGGCAGATACAGGCTGCAGCCATCGGCAGATACAGCTTCAAAACGCGATCGGCAGATGCAGGCTTGGCAGCGCCATCGGCAGATACAGCTTCAAAACGCGATCGGCAGATACAGGCTTGGCAGCGCCATCGGCAGATACAGCTTCAAAACGCGATCGGCAGATGCAGGCTTGGCAGCGCCATCAGCAGATACAGCTTCAAAACGCGATTGGCAGATACAGGCTTGGCAGCGCCATCGGCAGATGCATCTCCAAACGCTATCGGCAGATGCAGGCTTTAAAACGAGATCGACAGACACACCTTCAAAACACGATCGGCAGATGCAAGTTGATATGTCATCGGCAGAAGCATTCTTTTCTTTGTCGGTTAGCGATCGGTTTAAGGAACTCTTCTCTGTCGTTTAGTGATTGTCATCGGTATGTGTTGCTTCACATCCCATCGGCAGAAGCACTTTGAAATTCATCGGCAGATGTAACCTTTGTATAACTTATTTAGCCCTGTACACTTAACCCGATTCATTAGACAACTAAAATACCATTTTTAAGGGTATTTCCACATGATTAAAATCAATGCATAATTCAATATTCTCACATTATAAACATAATCAAATTACTTACTTATCATTTAAATACATCATCAAAAACATATTTAGACTTAAACTCTATTTAAGTCAACACCTGCGTGAAGGGTAAGGAATCGGCAAGCCTAGCCCTAAAAGTCAGCGTAATGGGCGTCGGAGTTGGGTTGTGCGTGGTGGTGGTCGGATTTGGGGGCGAGCCGCGGCGTGGTGGTGGTCGGATTTGGGGGCGAGCTTCGGCGGCGAGGAGGATCAAAAATCGCAGGGGGTTAAAAATCGGATTTGGGCGAATTTAGGGCTCTGCAGGGGGTGATCTGCAGGGAGGGTTAAAAATCGCGAGGGAGGCTGCACTGTTGCTAACGCAGGTACCCGCGTTAGGCGGGGGGTCACGCGGGTACCCGCATGACTACCCGCATAACGCGGGGGGTCGGCAGGTACCCGCTGGACCCCCCGCGTTCGGCGGGTACCCGCATCATTTTCGGTGGGTACCCGCTGAACCCTCTGCAGGGGGTGAGCGGGTACCCGCCCAGCTTTTTTTTGCACTTTTGATAGTTGAAGCTCTTTTTTGCACTTTCTCCATAGTTGGAGCTTTTTTATGTACTTTCTCCTTAAATCTATAAAATTAATATCTAAATCTTTTTTATCAATTTGTTACCAAATTAAATCTTAGCTCATTAACTTGGTTTGATCATATCTATATTCAATTATATAAATTTTCTGTATATTGATGTTTGAGTCGAAAAATTGAGCGACATTGTTATAACTTGATTTGATTAATAAGAAATTTTTCTTTTGCACGTGGTTTCTCCAAAAGAGTTTTTCACGTAAATTTTTGTGTTCCTATTTTCGCACTTTTCTTTCTTCGATTTTGCGCTCGATTTTCAAAGCTTACAAAACTTACTAAATTGAAAAATGGAAACTAAAAAGAACTTAAAGAGAAATGGAAAATGGAAACTTACCGGTGGAAGGACATACCATTTTGCAATGCATCAATGCACTTTGCCGGATATGATTCCCATCTTGCCGGATGACCCAGTTTACTCTCATCTCCACCACATCCCTTACAGTTCATTCTCGAGCTTCTTGCCCTCTGAACTCGACTTATCCGACTACTTCTCCGCCTAATTTCTCCCCCCAATGCTCTCTCTATCTTGCTCTTAAAATTTTATCTTTCGTATCGGACATTGTGAATTCTTTCCGCAGAGTTTTTCCACCCTCCCTCTTAATCTTCGCCCAACTAAAACCCTAAATATGAACTTCTCTTTATCCCACTATCTACACTAAGCTCTCGCTCCAAAATTGGTATATGCATTGTCGCTAGAGCAAAAGTTTGTTGTGGACGCATTCCAAGAACGGGCTCCCACATGAATGAGTTTTAATTGAAATATTGACAGCAATGACAGTTTTGTTTACGAAGTATAGTTTAAGAGTTAGTTTGTTAACGAACATATTTAAGAACGAATTTGGTAATCACTTCATAATTTAAGATTTTTTTTTTTTGTTAATTACTCAAAAAACATGACACATCAATATAAAATCAATTCAAAAAAGCCAAAATATAACATTTGTACGAACAAAAATATCTTATTGTAATATAAAATTAGAGTTTATAATTAGATCGAATTTATAAGATTAGTATTTTTTTAGTAATTAATTACTTATAATGTAAATAAATTATGACTAAAATTACGTAAATATATAATTTTGTAAAAGAAAACACCTTATTGGTTAGAACAAGGAGAGAGGTAGAGAGAGATCTGTCCAGAAATGCTCCGTCGTGTAGGAGAGAAAAATGTCAGCACGATCTGAAGATTTGTAGAAGAACTGAATTTGATTCTGGGCGATAGAGAGAAATCGATGGGGACGACAATGGCAGGACTTGCTCCGGGACTCTCTCGAAAGCTCAAAAAGGTTTTGGAATCAAGGACCGACACTCCGGAGGTCCTGGCTTCTCTTAACACCCTCTCTTCTTTCTACACTGACAACACCTCTCAGACTCGACGTAACCTCAGATCCACCATCGAGAACCGCTCCCTTACGATCAATTTTGACTTTCTACATGCTTCTGATGCTGCCCAACAGGTCCTACTTTTCGTTCCAACTTTGTTCGTTGATTTGGTTGATAACATTTGTGATATTGGACGCTTAATCTCTCGCTTCCCGGTTCTTCTTCCTCTTATTTATTTTTTTCCCTTTTAGGCACTGGATCATGTTGAGGAGGAGGTTAACGCTCTTTCTGATTGCTGTGAAAGGTTAAACTCCCGCCCTAAACACTTCCGTTTCTGTTGTTTTTTTTTTTTTTCTCTTTCTATATTTTTTTATTCTTCGTAGTTTTTAAATTTCATTAGGTTCCCCATTGATTTTATCCTGAATTGGAAAATATATTGTTGGTCTTTTCTTGATTCAAGCTCCTTCGCTATCGTAAGATTAAAAACTATTTTGAGATTACTTGGTGATTTCTGGGAGTTGTTTATGTTTGCATATGTGCGTGTATGTGCAAAGTACTTTGTTTGGTCGTAATGTAGGTATGTAGTTAGCAATCTCTAGAATGCTTGTGCGAAATTTTACTTATTTTTGTTAAGAGTTTGTAGTCTCGATGCTTAATTGTTGTGTGAAGGTTTTCTTGTTAACACAAGAAAGCGAGATTAAGTTACGATGGAATTACTGATAAAATTTTTTGACAGAATTGCAAAGGCATTAAGCAATTGTAGTGCTAGCATTGGTGACATCACTAGTACCACAGAGAGGCTTAAGCAAGAACTTGAAGTCACTACACAAAGGCAAGAGATCGTACTTTGTTTCCTTCGTGATTATCAACTCTCAACTGAAGAGGTACATGTTTGATTTTTTAAAGTTTGTCCTTCTTTTGTCCTTTTTATGAGCAATTTTTCTATTTATTAATAAAACAACTGTTGTATTATTCAAACTGACAGTTGCATCTTGCTGTCAAACTTCAGATAAATGCTTTGAGAGATGAAGACCTAAATGAAAATTTTTTCAAGGCACTTTCTCATGTTCAGGAAATTCATGCTAATTGCAAATTACTTCTAAGGACACATCATCAGGTACCCTTTCTCCCTCACAAACAAAAGCACATGGTACTACTGACACTTTTACTGGAGCATAGATATTTGTCGACTCCTTGTTGTGGGTTGTCTTATGACCACAGACCAGGTTGTAAAGAGTTTTCTGCCTCAAAGGGGAGGATTGAAGAAATTATTTTTTAGTTTTTATTGATGAGGTTGCGGAGAAAATTGTTAATCCTTTTTGGCTACAGATGTTTGCAATATAGTTATTTTCAAGGAAAAAAGGATAAACTCCAAAATTTTATTCCTAGTTAAACAAAGTTTGAATTTTTAGTATAAAACTGATCTTGTTATTTATCTGTCCTTAAATACATCTACTAAATTCTGAAATCTTAATTCTCTATGGTGACATCTTGATGGATTCTTAGGTGGTGACAGTTTAAGTAATCGAACTGTACATTAACATAGTTGACTCTCCAAAATGACTTATAGTAAATTATATTTACCATATGATGTAATTGTGATTTCTTTGAGAATGGCTGTTTTGTTAATATATTTTTTTTTTCAAAAGAAAAGAAGTATATTGAAAGGAGGAAAATTCAATAGATTTTTCAACACTATAGGCACCATGTTTTTCTTCAACTAGTGATTAGGTATATATCTGAAATTATCATCACTTGAGAACTTCTTTACAGCGTGCTGGTTTAGAGCTGATGGATATGATGGCTGTATACCAAGAAGGAGCATATGAGCGCCTGTGCAGGTGAAATTCCTTAGAAGGAAAGAAATTATGTGCATAAGCCTCTTTTCCCTTTTGTTATATATTTTGCATTTGGTAAAAGAGTTCTAAATATTTTCATTCAATAGCTATTTAGTAAATTAGGATATTTTTAGAAGCAGTCAGGATCATAAGATTTGTAAAGGCTTTTGTTTCTGTTGCCCTCCAGCTTATAGTGTTACTTTAAATTATTTAGATTGATAACCAGTTATACTTCTTATATTCTTAAGATACAGGATGTTTGAAGGATTTTTTTTGTTAGTGTTTCAACTTCAGTTATTTCGATTTTTATTTGTTTAATAATTAAAACTCGGGGATGCATTGTTCTTATCCTTTATTCTAGGTGGGTTCAGGCAGAATGTAGAAAATTGGGGGACACTGATAATCCTGAAGTAGATGAACTTCTGAAAACTGCAGTGCGCTGTCTTAAAGAAAGACCCGTGCTTTTCAAGTATTGTGCAGAGGAGGTTATTTTTTCTTCAATGACGTTAATTGTTCAATGCCTTTAGATCAAATGCCTCATTTAATTGTAGTATGTCAGACGTATAACTCTAGTTTTATATATTTTATGTACTGGCATAGGTTGCGAATATGAGGCATAATGCATTGTTCAGAAGGTTTATCAGTGCTCTCACTCGTGGAGGACCAGGTGGATTTCCCCGGCCAATTGAAGTACATGCTCATGATCCCTTGCGCTATGTTGGTGACATGCTGGGCTGGTTACATCAAGTACTAAATAAATCCTTTTTGGTTGATTTCACGTCTAGTTACATATGTTAAGTTTCCTTTGTTAGTAATCCAGAACATGGAATCCCTCATCCCTTGTTGATATTTTTCCTCGGCTTGGCAAGTCTTGGCAGAGTAATTATCTTTAGTGTTCTTTATCTTTGGAATTGCATGGTTCAAGCTACGCCCAATTTAAAATTTATTGACAAGTTCTATAGGCCTGCTATTTGGAGAATAGTTGCTCTTTGTATGTTTTCATAAAGTTGGAAACAGAGTTGTGATTGCATGTTTTGTTAATTATGGAAGCATCTTTGAGGGAATGGAGAACTCATATTGGAAATAGAGATGGAAAGTTGACAGTCAACTTATGCTTTCAATCTGTACAATTTATTTTATTTTTTTATCTTGCCGCAGTTTGATAGCTTCCTTGTTTTTTTTTTTTTTGAAAAAAACTTGTGTAAGTTTCGCCATCGTTAACAAAGAAAACTGTTTATCCATTGAACTATCAGGCTTTGGCTTCTGAACGGGAACTTGTACTTGTACTCCTTGATCCAGATGCAGTGGTTGATACTAGACAAACCGTTAATCGATACTCCAAGAATGTGGAGGGTGATTCAGTTAAAACAGAATCTGATTTGATGTTTGTTCTTGATAGAATTTTTGAAGGGGTTTGCAGGCCGTTTAAAGTTAGAGTTGAACAAGTACTTCAATCTCAACCTTCTCTAATTGTTTCATATAAACTCAGCAACACCTTGGAGTTTTACAGCTATACTGTAAGTTTTATTTTTCATTGCCGATCATTCATGTGCTCTTCTTTATGTAGTAAAATTACTTGTTTTGTTTATTTCTAGATATCAGATTTGTTTGAAAGAGATACTGCTCTATGCAATGTTCTATGGACACTTACAGACGCAGCCCAGAAAACATTTTTTGACATTCTCAAAAAACGTGGAGAAAAGCTTTTGCGGTATCCGCCTTCATTGTCAGTCGACCTATCCCCACCACAAGCCGTAAGAGAGGGAGTCTCTTTGCTCCTTGAACTAATGGAAACCCATAACAGTATGATGCACTCTGCTTCAGGAGAGAAGCCTGCTTTTGATCCTGTTATAGCTGCTTTACTTGATCCCATTATTCAGGTAGTTTGGTCTTTTTCAGTCATAAAGGGCATCATATTATTATCTTTTTATGATGAGAACAGTTTATTCTTCTTCGATTACTGGAAGTTTTTATGCTAGAAGCAAATTTCCTAGGCTGGGAGGAGATTTAATCCCAAGACGAGACATGAAAATTTAAACAAACCTATTTATCAGCCTAATCCCAAGCAGCTGATAGAGATCACCCTGATCTTGCTTGCTTGCAACCAGTAGAAGAATGTGTTTCAACTTTATGAATTGCCTTTTGTTACAGTAAAAATTGAATTTCTAAATGAAAAACGTTTGAGTGGACATCAATACTTTCACTAGGAGTAACATATTTCAATAGATCAGATGTATAATGTACCCAGGCTTTCATGTAGGAAGGAGTCCTTGTCTTCAAGTTTAGAACTAATAATAGAGAAAGTTCGGAAGTAAGAAATTTACTAATTTACTAACTTGTGGTTTCTAGCCTAAATTGTAGAGCTTAGGAGAAACCAAGATTAAGAATTTGGAAAATAAATAACGGAAACAATCAACTAATCCAAAATTAGATAGAAGAACATCCCTCATTTCTTGTACTTCAAACTATGTTTCCTAACTACCATGGTGATGTGTGTGAACTTGCAAAAAACATCAAAGGGTCTTGTTTTCATGAAGTAATAAAAGAGTCTGATGTCATGTAAGATGTTATGAGAATCCAATTGAAATGCTTCTATGTATAGCTTTCAGAGATAAGGGAAGTAATCTAAATAGAGTATTCATTCAATCAGAGATAAGAAAGTGAAAAAAAAAAAAAACAAAGTAAAATCACGTCATATCCTAGACTGAAAGAAATTAAAAATTGATTGATTTTTCCAAAGTAACTTATATTACACAACTTCAGATAAGTAGGGCCAGCCCTGAGGGACTGATCAGAGCAGAAACAAACCTTAATTTTCTTAAGCCGTAGAAGTGTCAATTTTTTCGAAGCTAACTATCCTTTGATGAATATGTTTTGTAGTTGAACATACAAGTTGCATGTTCCTTTCTTTTAAAAACATACTTCTAATCATGTGAAATAAAATTGTTGATGATAGAGGGCCTGTTTGTATGACGTGAAGAATATCTGGATTTCTATTTTGAAAACTTGTTATCTTTAGGTCATGGGAACAATGATGGTTGTTTTGTTTTCAATTCATATGTAGAAGTTTACATCTCCTATTGCAGATGTGCGAGAAGACTGCAGAAGCGCACAAGTCTAAGGGAGCCAGTCACTCGTTGAGAAGAAATATGATGAGCTCTGACTCTGGGCAGCTTAATAAAACATCAGTGGATACACTCTTGTCTTACAGCAGCTCCACCCAACCACCTCAGGTATACTGTCATCTTATTTTATTCTGTCTATTTGAACTTTTCTTGCAGCACAGCAAGGTTTTACATCTTTAGAAATAGAATTGGTGTATGATGGGCATGCATAGATTCACAACTCACTCACTTTACTTATGTCAATTGGATGTATCATATATATATATAAGGCTAGTATTTTTATTTTTGTTTATACAATGGAGAATATATCTTGAAGACTCATCTCAAACTGCTGATTTAGTTCTTGACTCAATTATTCAAATGCTTTACTGCTTTTAAGAGCCATATCATTTGGTTTCTTACCTAGATAATGAATTCAATGCAATAAAGGTAAGAAAGTGAAAGAAATTATGCGTGGTACCTTCCTGATTGCTAAAATGTCTGTTTTCTTTTTCTGCAGAATAGTGAAACACCCTCTAAGATCTTCCTCATCAATTGCTTGTGCGCCATCCAACAACCATTGTTAGGCCACGAGATTGCCAGCAAATACGCGAAGAATCTAGAAGAGATGATAAACAGCAACGTAAGAGTCCTCGTCGAAAAAGAAGTGGATGAAATCCTCAGAAGATGCGGATTGTCGGAGAAGATGCACCACTTCCGCAATCCACTCAACGAAGCCCCATTGGCCGAAACGGAGGAAATATCTCCAGCCTCTCTCTCCGAATGCTTGAAGGCATTTTTCGGGCTCGTTTTGGGGAGCGAAAGTTCCCTACCTGAGTTCGAACAAATGCAGGTTCCGAAGCTCCGATCCGAAGCTTGTATCCAGGTAGCTAGATTGCTTGCTCAAGTATATGAAGTTATATATGATGCTATAATGGATCCTAAGAATGGGTATCCAGATCCTAAGTCACTGGCAAGGCATCCTCCCAATCAGATAACAACTATTTTAGGATTATGATCAATAATCTACTATCCTGTTTTGTACTCTCCTTCATATTTTCTTATGAATATTAGCTGTTTGATTTCAATTTACTTCACTTAGTGAATATTTTGTCTCTACATTTTTCGTGTCGCATATTTATGTGTAGCTCTCTCTCTCTAAGCCCTAGCCACAAGAAAACAAAAGAAGGAGGCGACCAAACCCTTTGTGATGCGATCTCTTCATTGTCATTGTCATCGAGCCTCGAGGGTATAGATCTATCCAACACAGGTTTTGATCCGCGTTCGTCTTTCATTTTCCTAACGTAATGGCTTTGTTTCTGTAACAAGTACACACTAAGTTTGTGCCTTAATGGTTTCTAAACGGGGAGGGTATCTGTCACGCCCCAATTTGCACTAAACTCGGGACTCGGGTCAAGACCCGAACGAGGAGGAGCGGGGCTTCTCCAAAATGGGCTAAGTGTTGAAAAACACTTAGTTGTATGGTGGGCTTGGCGAGGAGGGAGCCCACTGGAAGGCAGCCTACGGATTGGGCCAAGTTACTGGGCACCAAGGCCAAGCGCCATAAAGATGGGCGCTGGGCCCGCGAGCAGCGAACAGAATCTGCGATCAGAAGCAGCGACCTGGAGCTGCGAACAGGCGCGACGATCGGAGGCGAACGAGGGGGCGCGACGGTTCACGGTGCACGGCGCTCGCCTGGCAGAAGAGATCGGAAACGTCTGGCGCGAAGGGGAGCGACGCTTGGCGCGAAGCGGTGCGAGCCCAAAGCGCCAGATCGAGATTCGGCCCGCGCTGGGCGAACCAGGCAGCCGAATGGTGCAGCGCGAAGGGGCGCGATGCACATACATGAACCAGAGGCATTATTCTGTAATTAATTCTTTGCTTTGATTCATGAATGGTGGCCGAGCCACTTTGTGTATAAATAGATGCCTCTAGGCACCAAGCCAAGACAGAGTGGTGTTCTTGAGCTTTGTGGTGTTCATTGAGCGATTTTTGTTCCTAGTCTTTTGTATTTGGAATATAATTGAGGGTTGGGAGTGTGCTCCCGTAAACATCTTTGTCTCTTTGATCAATTTGCTTTTCTGGCTATTTTGTGTTTGTTTGGCGAAATTGGAGAGAGGTTGGCTAAGTTGAGAACTTAGCACCGCACATTCCATTAACAAATTTGGCGCGAAATTTGGGGGTGTGACAATTGGTATCAGAGCGTAGGCTTGTTCTACAACCATGGAAGGAGGCATTCAAAATCAATTGGAATTGATTCTCGAGAGGGTGACTCGACTGGAGGCTTTCACAGGTATGTCCATGGCGACTCAAGATCACAAACCACTACTAGTAGATCTTCACGGCTTAAGGAAAGAAGTTGAGGATTTCCAAGCATCCGTAGGAGCGGATCAATTAGCCATCGAGCAACGTGTGGAGAGCACAATCGATCGGATCGATAAGGAGTTGACTCGGATGGGCAAAAGTGCGGTTGGAGGATCATCGAGGAGGTTACAAACTCCTACTTTACCATTCAAGGTGCCAGAGCCTAAACCTTACAATGGTAATCGAAATGCCAAGGAGTTGGAGAACTTCTTGTGGGATATGAAGCAATATTTTGTGGCTTCGGGCGTCAGGGAGGAAAGCCAAGTAATGGTGGCATCTATGTACTTGGGAGGAGACGCAAAGCTTTGGTGGAGACAACACCAAACCAAGGATCCGACTATTGTCACCTTTGAGGCGCTAGAGAAGGAGTTGAAGGAGCGATTCTTACCACAAAATTCTGCTTGGGCATCTAAAGAGGCTTTGAGAAAGTTGAGGCAAACGGGTTCGGTAAGAGACTATGTACGTGATTTTAGTTCTCTTCTACTTGACATCGATAACATGCATGAGGATGATAAGCTATTCAATTTTATGACGGGCTTGCAACCATGGGCGCAAGCCGAGCTTAGAAGACATGGTGTTGGTGATGTATTTTCGGCCATTTCTATAGCCGAAGGTCTTGTTGATTATAAGGCCACTTCTTTTTCAGAAAAGAAGAAGACCAAGGATGACAAGAAGGGCAATAAGCAAAATGGTGGTAAAGACAAAGGAAAAGCGTTTGGTGGAGGGTTCAAATCCAAGGGGAGTGATCAACCCCAAAAGAAGAAGTCTTCCGGGTGCTTTATTTGTGATGGTTCCCACTATGCTCGAGATTGTCCAAACAAGGGGTCGATTTCTTCGGTGCAAGTCAAGGAGGATGCTTTCGATGAGGAGAGCAAGCCGAGGGTCAATCCAATACAACTTGTCAATGCCCTAGCAAGCAAAGAGGCGGCGGCTCCTAAATTGGGACTTATGTATGTTGAAGTCTCTATTCGTGGCAAGAAGATTCGTGCCATGCTAGATACGGGTGCCACAAATAATTTTCTCTCAAGCAAGAAGGCCGAGGAGCTAGGCTTGGAGATTAGCAAGAGCACAAGTATGATTAAAGCCGTTAATTCGGGAGTTCAACCTATTAAGGGCACAACCGAGCCTTTGATGAAGATTGGAGAGTGGCAAGGTGCATGTT
This sequence comes from Begonia masoniana, assembly GCA_022432975.1. Taxonomy (NCBI): domain Eukaryota; kingdom Viridiplantae; phylum Streptophyta; class Magnoliopsida; order Cucurbitales; family Begoniaceae; genus Begonia; species Begonia masoniana. The sequence goes on from CM039515.1 coordinate 8,855,404, forward strand.
CACTCATGGTTGTACCATTGGATGACTTTGAACTTATTCTTGGGCTCGAGTTCTTTAGGCTTGCCAAAGCCACGATTATGCCACATCTTGGAGGTATGTTGATTCAAGATGATTCATGTCCTTGTCTTGTGAAGAGTGAGACTCGAGGAGGAGGCCGCTCTATGTTATCTTCCCTACAAGTGAAGGCGGGTCTCAAGAGGGGAGAAACCACCTTTCTAGCAACACTAAGGGAGGTCAAAGAAGACAACATGAAAAAGGTACCAAATTCGGTTCTTGATGTATTGGAGGAGTACATTGATGTGATGCCAACCGAATTGCCTAGGAGGCTTCCACCTAGGAGGAATGTGGATCACAAAATCGAACTTGTTCCGGGAGCGGTTCCACCGGCACAAGCACCTTATAGAATGGCACCGCCGGAGTTAGCGGAGCTAAGGAAGCAACTTGATGACTTACTTGATTCGGGTCTCATTCAACCTTCTAAAGCACCATATGGAGCACCGGTTCTTTTTCAAAGGAAGAAGGATGGCACGTTGAGGATGTGCGTAGACTACCGTGCTCTAAATAAGGTAACCGTGAAAAACAAGTATCCTATACCGAATGCAAGCGATCTTTTTGACCGATTGGCACAAGCTTCCTATTTCACAAAGCTTGATCTTCGATCGGGTTATTGGCAAGTTCGGGTTGCCAAGGGCGATGAGGCCAAGACCGCTATGGTGTCAAGGTACGGTTCATTTGAGTTTTAGTGATGCCTTTCGGCTTAACTAACGCACCGGCTACATTTTGCAATTTGATGACGGAGGTGCTTTATGACTTCTTGGACCGATTTGTGGTAGTATACTTGGATGACATTGTAGTGTATAGCAAAACACTAGATGAGCATTTGCGGCACTTGAGGGAGGTACTTGAAAAATTGAGGCAATATTCCTTGTATGTGAAGAAGGAGAAATGTGAATTTGCATCGGAAGAGATAAACTTTCTTGGTCACTACATCAAGAAAGGGACAATTCGCATGGATGGGAGGAAGATTGAAGCCATCAATACTTGGGAGACACCAACCAAAGTGGCCGAGCTTAGGTCATTTTTGGGGCTAGCCAATTACTACCGAAGGTTTATTGAGGAGTACTCAAGAATAGTAAGTCCACTCACGGATTTGCTAAGGAAGAATCACTCTTGGTTATGGACGGATGCATGCCAAGAAGCATTTGAGAAGCTCAAGAAAAAGGTGACTTCCGAACCGGTTCTTAGATTGCCAATCTTTGAGGCACCTTTTGAGGTATTCACGGATGCCTCGGATCGAGCCATTGGAGGGGTCCTTACACAAGAGGGCCATCCTATAGCCTATGAGAGCCGAAAGCTTAAAGGAGCGGAGGAGCGCTACTCGGCACATGAGAAGGAAATGGTTGCGGTGATACATTGTTTGTTGACATGGCGACATTATCTTTTGGGTACAAAGTTTGTGGTGGTCACCGACAATGTGGCTAACACATACTTTCGTTCTCAAAAGAAACTATCTTCCAAGCAAGCAAGGTGGCAAGAGTTTCTAGCCGAGTTTGACTTTACATGGATTCATAAGGCGGGCACCGAGAACAAAGTGGCCGATGCACTTAGTAGAAAGACATGCGTAGAGCTTGTTTCATCTATTACGGAGGTACACTCTAAATTCTTGGAAGAGATCAAAGAGGGGGCAAAGGAGGACCAAGAGTATATTCGGATGGTTAAGCAAGTGGAGCAAGGGCTTATCCGAAGATATTGGCTAGAGAACGGCTTGTTGAGAAGCCGTGGGAACCGATTATTCATTCCTAGTTGGCAAGGATTACGGCATCGCATCATGAGAGAGGCGCATGACACAAAGTGGGCGGGGCATCCGGGGGTTGAAAGGATGATTGCACTTTTGAACCGTAACTATACTTGGCCGAGGATGAAGGATGATGTGGAGCTCTATGTGAAGACTTGTCATGTGTGCCAAATTGACAAAACCGAAAGGAGGAAAGAGGCGGGGCTTCTCCAACCACTTCCTATACCGGAGAGACCATGGGATTCGGTATCAATGGACTTCATTACGGGGTTTCCACCTATTGGGGGAATCGGCACTATCATGGTGGTAGTGGACCGATTATCTAAGTATGCAATCTTTATGGGAGTGCCAAAGAATTGCTCGGCAATGGATGCGGCGGAGCACTTTCTCAAGGGAGTTGTCAAAGTTTTTGGAGTTCCTAAGGAGATTATAAGTGATCGGGATCCCCGATTCACCGGCAAATTTGGGGGGGGGGGGGGGGGGGGGGGGGGGGGGGGGGGGGGGGGGGGGGGGGGGGGGGGGGGGGGGGGGGGGGGGGGGGGGGGGGGGGGGGGGGGGGGGGGGGGGGGGGGGGGGGGGGGGGGGGGGGGGGGGGGGGGGGGGGGGGGGGGGGGGGGGGGGGGGGGGGGGGGGGGGGGGGGGGGGGGGGGGGGGGGGGGGGGGGGGGGGGGGGGGGGGGGGGGGGGGGGGGGGGGGGGGGGGGGGGGGGGGGGGGGGGGGGGGGGGGGGGGGGGGGGGGGGGGGGGGGGGGGGGGGGGGGGGGGGGGGGGGGGGGGGGGGGGGGGGGGGGGGGGGGGGGGGGGGGGGGGGGGGGGGGGGGGGGGGGGGGGGGGGGGGGGGGGGGGGGGGGGGGGGGGGGGGGGGGGGGGGGGGGGGGGGGGGGGGGGGGGGGGGGGGGGGGGGGGGGGGGGGGGGGGGGGGGGGGGGGGGGGGGGGGGGGGGGGGGGGGGGGGGGGGGGGGGGGGGGGGGGGGGGGGGGGGGGGGGGGGGGGGGGGGGGGGGGGGGGGGGGGGGGGGGGGGGGGGGGGGGGGGGGGGGGGGGGGGGGGGGGGGGGGGGGGGGGGGGGGGGGGGGGGGGGGGGGGGGGGGGGGGGGGGGGGGGGGGGGGGGGGGGGGGGGGGGGGGGGGGGGGGGGGGGGGGGGGGGGGGGGGGGGGGGGGGGGGGGGGGGGGGGGGGGGGGGGGGGGGGGGGGGGGGGGGGGGGGGGGGGGGGGGGGGGGGGGGGGGGGGGGGGGGGGGGGGGGGGGGGGGGGGGGGGGGGGGGGGGGGGGGGGGGGGGGGGGGGGGGGGGGGGGGGGGGGGGGGGGGGGGGGGGGGGGGGGGGGGGGGGGGGGGGGGGGGGGGGGGGGGGGGGGGGGGGGGGGGGGGGGGGGGGGGGGGGGGGGGGGGGGGGGGGGGGGGGGGGGGGGGGGGGGGGGGGGGGGGGGGGGGGGGGGGGGGGGGGGGGGGGGGGGGGGGGGGGGGGGGGGGGGGGGGGGGGGGGGGGGGGGGGGGGGGGGGGGGGGGGGGGGGGGGGGGGGGGGGGGGGGGGGGGGGGGGGGGGGGGGGGGGGGGGGGGGGGGGGGGGGGGGGGGGGGGGGGGGGGGGGGGGGGGGGGGGGGGGGGGGGGGGGGGGGGGGGGGGGGGGGGGGGGGGGGGGGGGGGGGGGGGGGGGGGGGGGGGGGGGGGGGGGGGGGGGGGGGGGGGGGGGGGGGGGGGGGGGGGGGGGGGGGGGGGGGGGGGGGGGGGGGGGGGGGGGGGGGGGGGGGGGGGGGGGGGGGGGGGGGGGGGGGGGGGGGGGGGGGGGGGGGGGGGGGGGGGGGGGGGGGGGGGGGGGGGGGGGGGGGGGGGGGGGGGGGGGGGGGGGGGGGGGGGGGGGGGGGGGGGGGGGGGGGGGGGGGGGGGGGGGGGGGGGGGGGGGGGGGGGGGGGGGGGGGGGGGGGGGGGGGGGGGGGGGGGGGGGGGGGGGGGGGGGGGGGGGGGGGGGGGGGGGGGGGGGGGGGGGGGGGGGGGGGGGGGGGGGGGGGGGGGGGGGGGGGGGGGGGGGGGGGGGGGGGGGGGGGGGGGGGGGGGGGGGGGGGGGGGGGGGGGGGGGGGGGGGGGGGGGGGGGGGGGGGGGGGGGGGGGGGGGGGGGGGGGGGGGGGGGGGGGGGGGGGGGGGGGGGGGGGGGGGGGGGGGGGGGGGGGGGGGGGGGGGGGGGGGGGGGGGGGGGGGGGGGGGGGGGGGGGGGGGGGGGGGGGGGGGGGGGGGGGGGGGGGGGGGGGGGGGGGGGGGGGGGGGGGGGGGGGGGGGGGGGGGGGGGGGGGGGGGGGGGGGGGGGGGGGGGGGGGGGGGGGGGGGGGGGGGGGGGGGGGGGGGGGGGGGGGGGGGGGGGGGGGGGGGGGGGGGGGGGGGGGGGGGGGGGGGGGGGGGGGGGGGGGGGGGGGGGGGGGGGGGGGGGGGGGGGGGGGGCAAAACCATTTGGGCACGGAGCTCAAATTTTCAACCGCCAATCATCCACAAACCGATGGCCAAACGGAGAGGGTCAATGCATTGCTTGAGGAGTATCTTAGACACTATGTCACGGCTACTCAAAGGAATTGGCTTGAGTTGTTGGATTCGGCACAATTCTCATACAACATTCACAAGACTTCTACAACCGAAAGGAGTCCATCCGAGATAGCACTTGGTTTTCAACCAACCACTCCAATGGAGATGGCTCGGGGCAAGAGCAAGGGTCTTGCCCGACGGCATTTCAATATGGGATGAATCGGGCCGAGCTTTTGGAGCAAGCAAAAGATAGCCTAACCAAAGCTCAAAACCGAATGAAGAAGTATGTGGATGGCAAGAGGAGATCGGTGGAGTTCAAGGAGGGGGACATGGTTCTTCTCAAACTTACACCGCAATTGTGGAAGAAGGTCAAGGACCATCACTTCCAAAAGGGTCTTCTACCGAGATATGATGGACCATTTGAGGTCATCAAGAGGATAGGCAAGGTGGCATACCGTTTGAACTTACCCGAGAGGTTGAAGTTGCATCCAACCTTTCATGTAAGTTTTCTAAAGCCTTTTCATCAAGGGAAAAGGATCCAACCACGAAGGGCACCACCCGGCGTGAGGATGGAATTTTCTAAAAAAATTGCCAAGATTCTTGACCATCGTACAATGAAGGGAATGAAGAGGGACGCGAGAAGAGAGTTCTTAGTGAAATGGGAGCTTGAGGATGAAGCAACTTGGGAGCAAGACATAAACTTGTGGCAATTTGAGGAGCAAATTGGTGAGTATCTTGCTTGGGTATCGACGAGGCCGTCGACTTCTTCAAGTGGGGGTGGATTGTCACGCCCCAATTTGCACTAAACTCGGGACTCGGGTCAAGACCCGAACGAGGAGGAGCGGGGCTTCTCCAAAATGGGCTAAGTGTTGAAAAACACTTAGTTGTATGGTGGGCTTGGCGAGGAGGGAGCCCACTGGAAGGCAGCCTACGGATTGGGCCAAGTTACTGGGCACCAAGGCCAAGCGCCATAAAGATGGGCGCTGGGCCCGCGAGCAGCGAACAGAATCTGCGATCAGAAGCAGCGACCTGGAGCTGCGAACAGGCGCGACGATCGGAGGCGAACGAGGGGGCGCGACGGTTCACGGTGCACGGCGCTCGCCTGGCAGAAGAGATCGGAAACGTCTGGCGCGAAGGGGAGCGACGCTTGGCGCGAAGCGGTGCGAGCCCAAAGCGCCAGATCGAGATTCGGCCCGCGCTGGGCGAACCAGGCAGCCGAATGGTGCAGCGCGAAGGGGCGCGATGCACATACATGAACCAGAGGCATTATTCTGTAATTAATTCTTTGCTTTGATTCATGAATGGTGGCCGAGCCACTTTGTGTATAAATAGATGCCTCTAGGCACCAAGCCAAGACAGAGTGGTGTTCTTGAGCTTTGTGGTGTTCATTGAGCGATTTTTGTTCCTAGTCTTTTGTATTTGGAATATAATTGAGGGTTGGGAGTGTGCTCCCGTAAACATCTTTGTCTCTTTGATCAATTTGCTTTTCTGGCTATTTTGTGTTTGTTTGGCGAAATTGGAGAGAGGTTGGCTAAGTTGAGAACTTAGCACCGCACATTCCATTAACAAATTTGGCGCGAAATTTGGGGGTGTGACAGTATCCGTTGCTACCAGCCGTAATCGTAAGGTTTAATCGGTCAAAAATAAATTTTAGGGTATCTATTGCCAAGATTTCCTAAGTGCAGGATCTATGCTGCTATTTATACCCAATAAAAAATTGGTTGTAATTTTATTGTATTTATCTTAATTGTAATTAAATAATATTTATTTTTATACTTTTTTAAGGATTTTTTTCCCGGAAATATCACTTTTTCGGAGGGTGAAGTTGGATGTTTTATCACCTATTTTTCCACTTGATTTTTGTCATTTTTGCGAACGCAAAGTCTATAATAGCCTTATCAATACTTTGTGATTTGCGAAACCACCACTTTTCTATCGGACGACTCAACACGTTCTCTAGGGATAACTTGTTTTTTTTTTTTTTTTTTTTTTTTTTTTTTTTTTTTTTTTTTTTTTTTTTTTTTTTTTTTTTTTTTTTTTTTTTTTTTTTTTTTTTTTTTTTTTTTTTTTTTTTTTTTTTTTTTTTTTTTTTTTTTTTTTTTTTTTTTTTTTTTTTTTTTTTTTTTTTTTTTTTTTTTTTTTTTTTTTTTTTTTTTTTTTTTTTTTTTTTTTTTTTTTTTTTTTTTTTTTTTTTTTTTTTTTTTTTTTTTTTTTTTTTTTTTTTTTTTTTTTTTTTTTTTTTTTTTTTTTTTTTTTTTTTTTTTTTTTTTTTTTTTTTTTTTTTTTTTTTTTTTTTTTTTTTTTTTTTTTTTTTTTTTTTTTTTTTTTTTTTTTTTTTTTTTTTTTTTTTTTTTTTTTTTTTTTTTTTTTTTTTTTTTTTTTTTTTTTTTTTTTTTTTTTTTTTTTTTTTTTTTTTTTTTTTTTTTTTTTTTTTTTTTTTTTTTTTTTTTTTTTTTTTTTTTTTTTTTTTTTTTTTTTTTTTTTTTTTTTTTTTTTTTTTTTTTTTTTTTTTTTTTTTTTTTTTTTTTTTTTTTTTTTTTTTTTTTTTTTTTTTTTTTTTTTTTTTTTTTTTTTTTTTTTTTTTTTTTTTTTTTTTTTTTTTTTTTTTTTTTTTTTTTTTTTTTTTTTTTTTTTTTTTTTTTTTTTTTTTTTTTTTTTTTTTTTTTTTTTTTTTTTTTTTTTTTTTTTTTTTTTTTTTTTTTTTTTTTTTTTTTTTTTTTTTTTTTTTTTTTTTTTTTTTTTTTTTTTTTTTTTTTTTTTTTTTTTTTTTTTTTTTTTTTTTTTTTTTTTTTTTTTTTTTTTTTTTTTTTTTTTTTTTTTTTTTTTTTTTTTTTTTTTTTTTTTTTTTTTTTTTTTTTTTTTTTTTTTTTTTTTTTTTTTTTTTTTTTTTTTTTTTTTTTTTTTTTTTTTTTTTTTTTTTTTTTTTTTTTTTTTTTTTTTTTTTTTTTTTTTTTTTTTTTTTTTTTTTTTTTTTTTTTTTTTTTTTTTTTTTTTTTTTTTTTTTTTTTTTTTTTTTTTTTTTTTTTTTTTTTTTTTTTTTTTTTTTTTTTTTTTTTTTTTTTTTTTTTTTTTTTTTTTTTTTTTTTTTTTTTTTTTTTTTTTTTTTTTTTTTTTTTTTTTTTTTTTTTTTTTTTTTTTTTTTTTTTTTTTTTTTTTTTTTTTTTTTTTTTTTTTTTTTTTTTTTTTTTTTTTTTTTTTTTTTTTTTTTTTTTTTTTTTTTTTTTTTTTTTTTTTTTTTTTTTTTTTTTTTTTTTTTTTTTTTTTTTTTTTTTTTTTTTTTTTTTTTTTTTTTTTTTTTTTTTTTTTTTTTTTTTTTTTTTTTTTTTTTTTTTTTTTTTTTTTTTTTTTTTTTTTTTTTTTTTTTTTTTTTTTTTTTTTTTTTTTTTTTTTTTTTTTTTTTTTTTTTTTTTTTTTTTTTTTTTTTTTTTTTTTTTTTTTTTTTTTTTTTTTTTTTTTTTTTTTTTTTTTTTTTTTTTTTTTTTTTTTTTTTTTTTTTTTTTTTTTTTTTTTTTTTTTTTTTTTTTTTTTTTTTTTTTTTTTTTTTTTTTTTTTTTTTTTTTTTTTGTAATTATTCAATTAGGCTGAAGTGAATTTCAAGGGTTATATACTAGTAAATGTTTCTTAGTTCCTAAATTGGAGGATTTCTGGTCACAAAAGGTAAGTAGCAACAATTTAGTAATCAGAATTATTACTCGAATCAACTATATATATAAAAAAGATGAACTAAGCTTTTAATTCAGCAATTATTTGTATAGGAGATCAAAATTGAACAAAAATTAATACTTGTTTTTACTTGTATAAATTTACAAGCGGCAGCAATTCGTTTAGAAATTCGGGGTGGAGAATGGAAAGACGGGTTTCTACAAGTGGACAGAGAGCCATGGAAACAGCCATTGAGCAAGGAATTCTCTACATTTGTTGAAATCAAGAGGGTGCCTTTCCAGTCTTTCGAGATAAAATAAAAATAAAAATAAAAATAAAAATAAAAATAAAAATAAAAATAAAAATAAAAATAAAAATAAAAATAAAAATAAAAATAAAAATAAAAATAAAAATAAAAATAAAAATAAAAATAAAAATAAAAATAAAAATAAAAATAAAAATAAAAATAAAAATAAAAATAAAAATAAAAATAAAAATAAAAATAAAAATAAAAATAAAAATAAAAATAAAAATAAAAATAAAAATAAAAATAAAAATAAAAATAAAAATAAAAATAAAAATAAAAATAAAAATAAAAATAAAAATAAAAATAAAAATAAAAATAAAAATAAAAATAAAAATAAAAATAAAAATAAAAATAAAAATAAAAATAAAAATAAAAATAAAAATAAAAATAAAAATAAAAATAAAAATAAAAATAAAAATAAAAATAAAAATAAAAATAAAAATAAAAATAAAAATAAAAATAAAAATAAAAATAAAAATAAAAATAAAAATAAAAATAAAAATAAAAATAAAAATAAAAATAAAAATAAAAATAAAAATAAAAATAAAAATAAAAATAAAAATAAAAATAAAAATAAAAATAAAAATAAAAATAAAAATAAAAATAAAAATAAAAATAAAAATAAAAATAAAAATAAAAATAAAAATAAAAATAAAAATAAAAATAAAAATAAAAATAAAAATAAAAATAAAAATAAAAATAAAAATAAAAATAAAAATAAAAATAAAAATAAAAATAAAAATAAAAATAAAAATAAAAATAAAAATAAAAATAAAAATAAAAATAAAAATAAAAATAAAAATAAAAATAAAAATAAAAATAAAAATAAAAATAAAAATAAAAATAAAAATAAAAATAAAAATAAAAATAAAAATAAAAATAAAAATAAAAATAAAAATAAAAATAAAAATAAAAATAAAAATAAAAATAAAAATAAAAATAAAAATAAAAATAAAAATAAAAATAAAAATAAAAATAAAAATAAAAATAAAAATAAAAATAAAAATAAAAATAAAAATAAAAATAAAAATAAAAATAAAAATAAAAATAAAAATAAAAATAAAAATAAAAATAAAAATAAAAATAAAAATAAAAATAAAAATAAAAATAAAAATAAAAATAAAAATAAAAATAAAAATAAAAATAAAAATAAAAATAAAAATAAAAATAAAAATAAAAATAAAAATAAAAATAAAAATAAAAATAAAAATAAAAATAAAAATAAAAATAAAAATAAAAATAAAAATAAAAATAAAAATAAAAATAAAAATAAAAATAAAAATAAAAATAAAAATAAAAATAAAAATAAAAATAAAAATAAAAATAAAAATAAAAATAAAAATAAAAATAAAAATAAAAATAAAAATAAAAATAAAAATAAAAATAAAAATAAAAATAAAAATAAAAATAAAAATAAAAATAAAAATAAAAATAAAAATAAAAATAAAAATAAAAATAAAAATAAAAATAAAAATAAAAATAAAAATAAAAATAAAAATAAAAATAAAAATAAAAATAAAAATAAAAATAAAAATAAAAATAAAAATAAAAATAAAAATAAAAATAAAAATAAAAATAAAAATAAAAATAAAAATAAAAATAAAAATAAAAATAAAAATAAAAATAAAAATAAAAATAAAAATAAAAATAAAAATAAAAATAAAAATAAAAATAAAAATAAAAATAAAAATAAAAATAAAAATAAAAATAAAAATAAAAATAAAAATAAAAATAAAAATAAAAATAAAAATAAAAATAAAAATAAAAATAAAAATAAAAATAAAAATAAAAATAAAAATAAAAATAAAAATAAAAATAAAAATAAAAATAAAAATAAAAATAAAAATAAAAATAAAAATAAAAATAAAAATAAAAATAAAAATAAAAATAAAAATAAAAATAAAAATAAAAATAAAAATAAAAATAAAAATAAAAATAAAAATAAAAATAAAAATAAAAATAAAAATAAAAATAAAAATAAAAATAAAAATAAAAATAAAAATAAAAATAAAAATAAAAATAAAAATAAAAATAAAAATAAAAATAAAAAGTCATTATTATCCATCATACGACTAAAATTCTTGTTCGCCTTGAGAGAGAGAGAGAGAGAGAGAGAGAGAGAGAGAGAGAGAGAGAGAGAGAGAGAGAGAGAGAGAGAGAGAGAGAGAGAGAGAGAGAGAGAGAGAGAGAGAGAGAGAGAGAGAGAGAGAGAGAGAGAGAGAGAGAGAGAGAGAGAGAGAGAGAGAGAGAGAGAGAGAGAGAGAGAGAGAGAGAGAGAGAGAGAGAGAGAGAGAGAGAGAGAGAGAGAGAGAGAGAGAGAGAGAGAGAGAGAGAGAGAGAGAGAGAGAGAGAGAGAGAGAGAGAGAGAGAGAGAGAGAGAGAGAGAGAGAGAGAGAGAGAGAGAGAGAGAGAGAGAGAGAGAGAGAGAGAGAGAGAGAGAGAGAGAGAGAGAGAGAGAGAGAGAGAGAGAGAGAGAGAGAGAGAGAGAGAGAGAGAGAGAGAGAGAGAGAGAGAGAGAGAGAGAGAGAGAGAGAGAGAGAGAGAGAGAGAGAGAGAGAGAGAGAGAGAGAGAGAGAGAGAGAGAGAGAGAGAGAGAGAGAGAGAGAGAGAGAGAGAGAGAGAGAGAGAGAGAGAGAGAGAGAGAGAGAGAGAGAGAGAGAGAGAGAGAGAGAGAGAGAGAGAGAGAGAGAGAGAGAGAGAGAGAGAGAGAGAGAGAGAGAGAGAGAGAGAGAGAGAGAGAGAGAGAGAGAGAGAGAGAGAGAGAGAGAGAGAGAGAGAGAGAGAGAGAGAGAGAGAGAGAGAGAGAGAGAGAGAGAGAGAGAGAGAGAGAGAGAGAGAGAGAGAGAGAGAGAGAGAGAGAGAGAGAGAGAGAGAGAGAGAGAGAGAGAGAGAGAGAGAGAGAGAGAGAGAGAGAGAGAGAGAGAGAGAGAGAGAGAGAGAGAGAGAGAGAGAGAGAGAGAGAGAGAGAGAGAGAGAGAGAGAGAGAGAGAGAGAGAGAGAGAGAGAGAGAGAGAGAGAGAGAGAGAGAGAGAGAGAGAGAGAGAGAGAGAGAGAGAGAGAGAGAGAGAGAGAGAGAGAGAGAGAGAGAGAGAGAGAGAGAGAGAGAGAGAGAGAGAGAGAGAGAGAGAGAGAGAGAGAGAGAGAGAGAGAGAGAGAGAGAGAGAGAGAGAGAGAGAGAGAGAGAGAGAGAGAGAGAGAGAGAGAGAGAGAGAGAGAGAGAGAGAGAGAGAGAGAGAGAGAGAGAGAGAGAGAGAGAGAGAGAGAGAGAGAGAGAGAGAGAGAGAGAGAGAGAGAGAGAGAGAGAGAGAGAGAGAGAGAGAGAGAGAGAGAGAGAGAGAGAGAGAGAGAGAGAGAGAGAGAGAGAGAGAGAGAGAGAGAGAGAGAGAGAGAGAGAGAGAGAGAGAGAGAGAGAGAGAGAGAGAGAGAGAGAGAGAGAGAGAGAGAGAGAGAGAGAGAGAGAGAGAGAGAGAGAGAGAGAGAGAGAGAGAGAGAGAGAGAGAGAGAGAGAGAGAGAGAGAGAGAGAGAGAGAGAGAGAGAGAGAGAGAGAGAGAGAGAGAGAGAGAGAGAGAGAGAGAGAGAGAGAGAGAGAGAGAGAGAGAGAGAGAGAGAGAGAGAGAGAGAGAGAGAGAGAGAGAGAGAGAGAGAGAGAGAGAGAGAGAGAGAGAGAGAGAGAGAGAGAGAGAGAGAGAGAGAGAGAGAGAGAGAGAGAGAGAGAGAGAGAGAGAGAGAGAGAGAGAGAGAGAGAGAGAGAGAGAGAGAGAGAGAGAGAGAGAGAGAGAGAGAGAGAGAGAGAGAGAGAGAGAGAGAGAGAGAGAGAGAGAGAGAGAGAGAGAGAGAGAGAGAGAGAGAGAGAGAGAGAGAGAGAGAGAGAGAGAGAGAGAGAGAGAGAGAGAGAGAGAGAGAGAGAGAGAGAGAGAGAGAGAGAGAGAGAGAGAGAGAGAGAGAGAGAGAGAGAGAGAGAGAGAGAGAGAGAGAGAGAGAGAGAGAGAGAGAGAGAGAGAGAGAGAGAGAGAGAGAGAGAGAGAGAGAGAGAGAGAGAGAGAGAGAGAGAGAGAGAGAGAGAGAGAGAGAGAGAGAGAGAAAGAGATAGACGATGACAGAAATGGAAGGAAAATCGGTTTGTTTCTTAGCAAAACATAAGAAGCTCCTGGACCCAATCAAAGTTTGAAACTTTTGAAGCTACTTCCAGTTAAATAATTGACCTTTTATAATTGTGTGTGTGTGTGTGTGTGTGTGTGTGTGTGTGTGTGTGTGTGTGTGTGTGTGTGTGTGTGTGTGTGTGTGTGTGTGTGTGTGTGTGTGTGTGTGTGTGTGTGTGTGTGTGTGTGTGTGTGTGTGTGTGTGTGTGTGTGTGTGTGTGTGTGTGTGTGTGTGTGTGTGTGTGTGTGTGTGTGTGTGTGTGTGTGTGTGTGTGTGTGTGTGTGTGTGTGTGTGTGTGTGTGTGTGTGTGTGTGTGTGTGTGTGTGTGTGTGTGTGTGTGTGTGTGTGTGTGTGTGTGTGTGTGTGTGTGTGTGTGTGTGTGTGTGTGTGTGTGTGTGTGTGTGTGTGTGTGTGTGTGTGTGTGTGTGTGTGTGTGTGTGTGTGTGTGTGTGTGTGTGTGTGTGTGTGTGTGTGTGTGTGTGTGTGTGTGTGTGTGTGTGTGTGTGTGTGTGTGTGTGTGTGTGTGTGTGTGTGTGTGTGTGTGTGTGTGTGTGTGTGTGTGTGTGTGTGTGTGTGTGTGTGTGTGTGTGTGTGTGTGTGTGTGTGTGTGTGTGTGTGTGTGTGTGTGTGTGTGTGTGTGTGTGTGTGTGTGTGTGTGTGTGTGTGTGTGTGTGTGTGTGTGTGTGTGTGTGTGTGTGTGTGTGTGTGTGTGTGTGTGTGTGTGTGTGTGTGTGTGTGTGTGTGTGTGTGTGTGTGTGTGTGTGTGTGTGTGTGTGTGTGTGTGTGTGTGTGTGTGTGTGTGTGTGTGTGTGTGTGTGTGTGTGTGTGTGTGTGTGTGTGTGTGTGTGTGTGTGTGTGTGTGTGTGTGTGTGTGTGTGTGTGTGTGTGTGTGTGTGTGTGTGTGTGTGTGTGTGTGTGTGTGTGTGTGTGTGTGTGTGTGTGTGTGTGTGTGTGTGTGTGTGTGTGTGTGTGTGTGTGTGTGTGTGTGTGTGTGTGTGTGTGTGTGTGTGTGTGTGTGTGTGTGTGTGTGTGTGTGTGTGTGTGTGTGTGTGTGTGTGTGTGTGTGTGTGTGTGTGTGTGTGTGTGTGTGTGTGTGTGTGTGTGTGTGTGTGTGTGTGTGTGTGTGTGTGTGTGTGTGTGTGTGTGTGTGTGTGTGTGTGTGTGTGTGTGTGTGTGTGTGTGTGTGTGTGTGTGTGTGTGTGTGTGTGTGTGTGTGTGTGTGTGTGTGTGTGTGTGTGTGTGTGTGTGTGTGTGTGTGTGTGTGTGTGTGTGTGTGTGTGTGTGTGTGTGTGTGTGTGTGTGTGTGTGTGTGTGTGTGTGTGTGTGTGTGTGTGTGTGTGTGTGTGTGTGTGTGTGTGTGTGTGTGTGTGTGTGTGTGTGTGTGTGTGCGTGTGTGTGTGCGCGCGCGCGCTGCTTATTTATGATTATACTGATAAACAAAAAGTTTAAACATCAAGACTTCTCCAATAACGCTCAGCTTTCTCCTATTTTTCAAGAACATTCCAGATTTTTTTACTTACTAGGTTAGTTTTGCAGCCATTTTCCTTGTTCATTCTTTATGGTTCCAAGATTTTATTGTTACGTTTTATATACATGTATGATATGGATCGAATACTGCTTGATGAAAGCAGGTTTTGTTGTTTTCTTCCATCTTAGATGAAGAACTAAGATGGGTTTTGTGACACCCCGAGTTACCTGAACCCGGTTCGTCACATTTGCTGTTCATGTGTCTAACCGTACTCGAAAATCCATAAAAATTTAAAATTTTTCCCATCGTTTAAAATGACATCGTTAAAACATTAAATGTTTGCAGCGGAACGAAAAGATTACTTTATAGAAGACTCATTATAAAATCTTTGAACTAAATAAAATAAGAGAATGAAATCTTGCTTTACATTCACTATCGTTAAAAAAAAACGACAATATAACGTTTAAAACTATAAAACCAAAACCTGCAATGTGAAACTAGACTTCTAATACAATTTCCAAAATATATTCATACATCAAAATAGACACTACCGTTTAAAGACAACTAAACTTGTCATTTACATACAAATTTGCAACTTCAAAACCTTTTGTACATACATTATCCCAAAATTACCTATGCATTCGCCCACAGGTCAAAATCGCCCTAGCGGCTACAAGCACACCCCATGGACGTCCTCCACCAACTGCTCCATCAACCTTCTTAAAGATCAAGGCCCTCACCTGTATCAAATTCACCTACACCACAAAATAAACTAATGAGCCTAATGCTCAGTAAGTGATGTAGTAAAATAAAATGCATGCTCATGATTATGCTATGCTGTTCGTAAAAGCATGTACTGAGTCTTCTCTTATTTTTCTTGCATGACATGAGTTATTGGGGTACTGCTTCTAGAGACGAGATGGCCTAACTGATTGTCCACCTGGCGGGACGACCAACTCGCTCTAGGGGAAGTGAGATGGCATATATGACAGTCCCTCTGACGGAACCGGTTCCTTTGGAGGAACTACCAAACTCAGTTCCCTACCCACAACAACTATTACGTATTTTACTGTTCTATATTCTGTTACTCTTGTTTACATGAAAACTATGTATAAAAACCATTTTCTATACTTTAGGAAAATCATGATGCATGATTACATGTTGCACACACATCCTTCAATTCTATAACATAATATAACTAATAAGCAAATCATTCATTAAACAAACAACTAGCATAATTAACTCACTCACAACCTAAGAGTTCTACCCAACCAACTCTCAAAACTACATTCACCAAATCCTCAATCTCATAATCTTTTGTGGTGTAGGCCAATCGGCCAAAACGCATGCATACATACACTTACCTCGTCTCTTGAGTTTGGTTTCGTTAATGTGCTCGAGTTCCTTCTTGACTTGTATACCTAAAGCATGCCAATCAACAAGATTCATAAAAATTCACTTAACAACATAATTTTCGGAATTCCCTTCAAATAAACAACAAATTTCAAAATCTCATAACTTTTGCTATACATAACCAAATTCGATAATTCTTGAGGCTATGGAATCCTTAAGGAGTCTACTTTAACATGGTAAAGTCAATTTATCAAGATAAACTAGCTCAATGTATCGAAATTACAGATTTCCAATCTGCCCTGTATTTTTTTTTTTTTTTTTTTTTTTTTTTTTTTTTTTTTTTTTTTTTTTTTTTTTTTTTTTTTTTTTTTTTTTTTTTTTTTTTTTTTTTTTTTTTTTTTTTTTTTTTTTTTTTTTTTTTTTTTTTTTTTTTTTTTTTTTTTTTTTTTTTTTTTTTTTTTTTTTTTTTTTTTTTTTTTTTTTTTTTTTTTTTTTTTTTTTTTTTTTTTTTTTTTTTTTTTTTTTTTTTTTTTTTTTTTTTTTTTTTTTTTTTTTTTTTTTTTTTTTTTTTTTTTTTTTTTTTTTTTTTTTTTTTTTTTTTTTTTTTTTTTTTTTTTTTTTTTTTTTTTTTTTTTTTTTTTTTTTTTTTTTTTTTTTTTTTTTTTTTTTTTTTTTTTTTTTTTTTTTTTTTTTTTTTTTTTTTTTTTTTTTTTTTTTTTTTTTTTTTTTTTTTTTTTTTTTTTTTTTTTTTTTTTTTTTTTTTTTTTTTTTTTTTTTTTTTTTTTTTTTTTTTTTTTTTTTTTTTTTTTTTTTTTTTTTTTTTTTTTTTTTTTTTTTTTTTTTTTTTTTTTTTTTTTTTTTTTTTTTTTTTTTTTTTTTTTTTTTTTTTTTTTTTTTTTTTTTTTTTTTTTTTTTTTTTTTTTTTTTTTTTTTTTTTTTTTTTTTTTTTTTTTTTTTTTTTTTTTTTTTTTTTTTTTTTTTTTTTTTTTTTTTTTTTTTTTTTTTTTTTTTTTTTTTTTTTTTTTTTTTTTTTTTTTTTTTTTTTTTTTTTTTTTTTTTTTTTTTTTTTTTTTTTTTTTTTTTTTTTTTTTTTTTTTTTTTTTTTTTTTTTTTTTTTTTTTTTTTTTTTTTTTTTTTTTTTTTTTTTTTTTTTTTTTTTTTTTTTTTTTTTTTTTTTTTTTTTTTTTTTTTTTTTTTTTTTTTTTTTTTTTTTTTTTTTTTTTTTTTTTTTTTTTTTTTTTTTTTTTTTTTTTTTTTTTTTTTTTTTTTTTTTTTTTTTTTTTTTTTTTTTTTTTTTTTTTTTTTTTTTTTTTTTTTTTTTTTTTTTTTTTTTTTTTTTTTTTTTTTTTTTTTTTTTTTTTTTTTTTTTTTTTTTTTTTTTTTTTTTTTTTTTTTTTTTTTTTTTTTTTTTTTTTTTTTTTTTTTTTTTTTTTTTTTTTTTTTTTTTTTTTTTTTTTTTTTTTTTTTTTTTTTTTTTTTTTTTTTTTTTTTTTTTTTTTTTTTTTTTTTTTTTTTTTTTTTTTTTTTTTTTTTTTTTTTTTTTTTTTTTTTTTTTTTTTTTTTTTTTTTTTTTTTTTTTTTTTTTTTTTTTTTTTTTTTTTTTTTTTTTTTTTTTTTTTTTTTTTTTTTTTTTTTTTTTTTTTTTTTTTTTTTTTTTTTTTTTTTTTTTTTTTTTTTTTTTTTTTTTTTTTTTTTTTTTTTTTTTTTTTTTTTTTTTTTTTTTTTTTTTTTTGAAAGTTTGACTCCTTCATACCTCCCCTCCATTGGTTCTTTATTGTTAACTATTCAAACTTAACACTATTCTTCATTCCTATTAGTCCTTATTTTCTTTTGACTTTTGAAACTCTCTTCAATTGGTTCATCATTCTTCTTTAGATGTTAAAATTAATTGCTATTGATCTAATACTTGTTGACTTCTCAATATTCCATTGCTTCTCTTTATTTCTAAAATTGAGAAATTTTAAATCATAAAACACTATGCACGAGTAATAGGGTGTACGATGAAATTTTTTGGTTATTACATCCTATCCTCCTTTAATTAAAACTTTTGTCCTCAAAATTTAAGTATCAAATAATTCTGGATAACGGCTTTGCATATCCTGTCGCCGCTCCCAAGTTGCCTCCTCGACATGTGGTTGCCCCACAACACTTTTACGAGTGGAATTCTTTATTGCGTAGCACCTTTACTGTTGACTCCAAATTGCACTGGTTTCTCTTCATACGTCAAGTCGGCTTGAATTTCAACTTCTCTTTGTTCAACAATCTGAGAAGGATCTCGTATACACTTCCTTAGCATAAATACATGGAAGACATTATGGATTCCATCCATGGAGTCTGGTAGCTGCAATCTATATGCTGTTTTTCCAATTCGTTCTATAATTTTGAATGGTCCCACATATCTTGGATTCAACTTGTCTTTCCTTCCAAATCTCATTACACCTTTGAATGACGAAATTTTTAAAAACACTTCATCATTTACATTAAACTCCAACTCTCGCCTCCTTTGATCTGCATAGCTTTTCTGCCGGCTTTGAGCTATTAAAATTTGTTGTCTAATGATTGCAACCTTCTCTGCGGTTTGTTGCAAAATATCAGGACCAACTAGTCTTGCTTCACCGATCTCGTCCCAGTATAAAGGAGACCTGCACTTCTGGCCGTAAAGTGCTTCGTAAGGGGCCATGCCTATAGTAGATTGAAAACTATTATTATATGCAAATTCCACTAAAGGTAGATACTTGCTCCATGAACCCTGAAACTCCAATACACATGCCCTCAACATATCCTCCAGAATCTGAATTGTTCTCTCCGTCTGTCCATCTGTTTGAGGATGAAATGCTGTACTAAATGTCAATTGAGTTCCCATGGCTTTATGGAGACTTTTCCAAAAATGTGATGTAAACCTGGGGTCTCGATCTGACACGATTGATATAGCTACTCCATGCAATCTGACGATCTCCTGAACAAACAATTTAGCAAACTGATTCATAGAAAACGTCATTTTTACTGGTAGAAAATGGGCTGACTTGGTTAATCGATCCACAATCACCCATATACCATCATACCCTTTCGTTGTTCTAGGCAGTCCAACAATGAAATCCATAGAAATCTGCCCCCATTTCCACTCTGGAATTGGTAGTGGTTGTAAGGTTCCGGCTGGTCTTTGGTGTTCTGCTTTAATCTGTTGACAAGTAATACACGCTTCGACATGCTTTGCCACATCTCGCTTCATGTTCGGCTACCAAAAATGCTGCTTCAAATCTCTATACATTTTTGTACTTCCAGGATATATAGAGAAAGTAGACGAATGTGCTTCAGATAGAATTTCTTTGCGTAGTTTAAGGTCATTAGGCACATACCACCGGTTTCGAAATTTTAATATTCCTTCATTAGATAGGTTAAAATATGAAGAATCATCTGATGTCATGCTTAATTTGTATCGTTCCCATTCCGAATCATGCTGTTGAGCTTCTTTAATCTTCTCCAACAGTGTCGGCTTTAATGATATAGCTGAAAGTGTAGCCATCAAATCTGCAACCATCTCCATATGAAATCTTTGAAATTCTGATTTGAGCTCAACTGACATAGATGACATTTCAGGCTGCATTACGGTGGATTTCCGACTTAAGGCATCTGCTACCCTGTTGGCCTTTCCTGGGTGGTATTTAATTTCAATATCGTAATCCTTTACAAATTCTAACCACCGTCTCTGTCTCAGGTTCAAGTCTTTCTGCGTAAATATGTACTTCAAACTTTTGTGGTCAGAAAAGACTTCACATTGCTGGCCATAAAGGTAATGTCTCCATATTTTCAAGGCAAAAACCACTGCTGCTAGCTCTAGATCGTGCGTCGGATAGTTCCGTTCGTAGGTTTTGAGCTGTCTCGATGCATAAGCCACAACTTTTCCATCTTGCATTAAAACAGCACCTAACCCGATCTTAGAAGCATCACAATAAATGCTGAAATTACCGTTTTCTGCTGGTAGTGTCAATACAGGAGCCGTTGTCAATTTCTGCTTAAGTGTCTGAAAACTCTTTTCACAATCCTCGGACCACCAGAATTTTACACTTTTCCTGGTCAGGCGAGATAAAGGAAAGGCTATTCCTGAAAAACCCTCAATAAATCTTCTGTAATATCCTGCTAGACCAAGAAAACTCCGTATATCACCAACATTTTTAGGCTGAGGCCATTCAATAATAGCCTGAATCTTCGAAGGATCAACTGAAATTCCTTTATTCGAAATGACATGACCGAGGAAATTGACACGATCGAGCCAGAACTCACATTTAGAAAATTTTGCGTACAGTCGATGAAGCTTCAAAGTTGACAAAACCGTCGTTAAATGCTCTTCGTGTTCCTCTTTCGTCTTGGAATAGATCAAAATGTCATCAATGAACACAATCACAAATTTGTCTAAGTATTCGTGAAATACCCGATTCATAAGATCCATAAAAGCTGCAGGAGCATTCGTTAAACCAAATGACATCACTAGGAATTCATAATGTCCATACCTAGTTCGAAAGACAGTCTTGGGTATATCCTCTGGTTTAACCTTCAACTGATAGTACCCAGATCGTAAATCAATCTTTGAAAACACTTTGGCACCTTGCAGTTGATCAAACAAATCATCAATACGTGGCAAAGGATACTTGTTCTTTATCGTCAACTTATTAAGTTCCCGATAGTCAATGCACATTCTAAGGGATCCATCTTTCTTCTTCACAAAAAGAACTGGTGCACCCCATGGTGAAAAACTAGGGCGTATGAATCCCTTGTCTACTAGTTCTGTCAATTGTGTCTTTAACTCTTTTAATTCCGTAGGAGCCATACGGTATGGATTCTTGATACTGGTGCAGCCCCTGGAATTACATCAATTTCAAATTCTATTTCCCGATCCGGAGGCAAACCAGGTAATTCATCCAAGAAAACTTCTGAAAAATTTTGAACAACTGGTACTTCCTGAATCTTCACTTCGTTTTGCTTATTCATGTCAACCATACTCACCAAATACCCAGTGCATCCACTCTTCAACAATCGCTGAGCTCTAATAGAGGACACAACTGATATAGCACTAACATTTTTCACAGCTTGAAACAAATACTTAACACCATTTGGGGGTTGGAAACAGACTGTTCTTGATCTACAATCAATGGTGGCAAAATGCCTGAACAACCAATCCATTCTCAATATAACATCGTATCCCTTCATGTTGATAATTATTAAATCGGCCGGCATCTTATAATCCCCCACAGACATAACACAGTTTTGTACTACTTGATTTGAATGCATAATTTCTCCCGATGGTAACATGATATCATAAAAGTGCTCATCAGGCATAGGTAACAAATTCAATTTAAGCACAAAAGCTACAGAAACAAATGAGTGTGTAGCCCCTGAGTCAATCAACGTATAAGCAGCAACATCATTCAGTAAAATAGTACCTGAAATAACAGAAGGTTGCTCTGCATCTTCAGCTTCAATGAGGGAAAACACCCTTGGCATTACATTTGACTTTGTCTGACTCTGGTTTCCCTTCGGGCAATTCTTAGCAAAATGACCAGCCTCGTTGCAAATAAAACATCGATTTGAACCAAGCTTGCATTCACCAGGATGACATTTCTGACATTTTTGACATTGCGGGTACTGGGGCACAAAAGATCCACTTGCTTCTCTTTCCCTTGCATAGTCTTTCCATCATTGGGTCTCTTTACCCCTCTCTGTAGTTGCTGTTGCTGTTGCTGCGGTTGTTGGGTCGTTGCCCTCCATTTATTTTGTTGTTGCTGGGGCTGGACTTCTCGAAAGAATTTCCTGGTGGACTCCCTTTGTCGATAACATTTCTGCTCAGCCCTTTCAACTGCCAGAGCTTTAGCTACTACCTTGGTATAGGGAATATCCTCGGTTCCTGCTATCTCTACACCTCTGAAAATTTCCGCCTTCAAGCCCTGTACAAATTGGTGAATTTTATTCTCATCGCTATTCACCAGGTGTGGAGCAAATCGGGATAAAGACTCAAACTGACGAACGTAATCAGCTACAGAGCCAGTCTGACGTAGTTGGGCAAACTCCACCATTTTGCTTGTTCTGACCGCACGACTAAAGTACTGACCATAAAATGTTGTCTTAAATTGTTCCCAAGTCATCCCCCTCACATTCGTCATAGCCGTTATGGTATCCCACCAAAACCCGGCATCTTTGGAAAGGTAGAATGCGGCACAAGTAACTTTATTGGTCTCCTCTACCTTTGCATAATCAAACATTCTTTCCACAGTGCGGATCCATTCTTCAGCATAAGTAGGATCCGAAGACTGTCCATCAAAGATTGGAGGTTTGAGTTGCCTGAAAAAAAAAAAAAAAAAAAAAAAAAAAAAAAAAAAAAAAAAAAAAAAAAAAAAAAAAAAAAAAAAAAAAAAAAAAAAAAAAAAAAAAAAAAAAAAAAAAAAAAAAAAAAAAAAAAAAAAAAAAAAAAAAAAAAAAAAAAAAAAAAAAAAAAAAAAAAAAAAAAAAAAAAAAAAAAAAAAAAAAAAAAAAAAAAAAAAAAAAAAAAAAAAAAAAAAAAAAAAAAAAAAAAAAAAAAAAAAAAAAAAAAAAAAAAAAAAAAAAAAAAAAAAAAAAAAAAAAAAAAAAAAAAAAAAAAAAAAAAAAAAAAAAAAAAAAAAAAAAAAAAAAAAAAAAAAAAAAAAAAAAAAAAAAAAAAAAAAAAAAAAAAAAAAAAAAAAAAAAAAAAAAAAAAAAAAAAAAAAAAAAAAAAAAAAAAAAAAAAAAAAAAAAAAAAAAAAAAAAAAAAAAAAAAAAAAAAAAAAAAAAAAAAAAAAAAAAAAAAAAAAAAAAAAAAAAAAAAAAAAAAAAAAAAAAAAAAAAAAAAAAAAAAAAAAAAAAAAAAAAAAAAAAAAAAAAAAAAAAAAAAAAAAAAAAAAAAAAAAAAAAAAAAAAAAAAAAAAAAAAAAAAAAAAAAAAAAAAAAAAAAAAAAAAAAAAAAAAAAAAAAAAAAAAAAAAAAAAAAAAAAAAAAAAAAAAAAAAAAAAAAAAAAAAAAAAAAAAAAAAAAAAAAAAAAAAAAAAAAAAAAAAAAAAAAAAAAAAAAAAAAAAAAAAAAAAAAAAAAAAAAAAAAAAAAAAAAAAAAAAAAAAAAAAAAAAAAAAAAAAAAAAAAAAAAAAAAAAAAAAAAAAAAAAAAAAAAAAAAAAAAAAAAAAAAAAAAAAAAAAAAAAAAAAAAAAAAAAAAAAAAAAAAAAAAAAAAAAAAAAAAAAAAAAAAAAAAAAAAAAAAAAAAAAAAAAAAAAAAAAAAAAAAAAAAAAAAAAAAAAAAAAAAAAAAAAAAAAAAAAAAAAAAAAAAAAAAAAAAAAAAAAAAAAAAAAAAAAAAAAAAAAAAAAAAAAAAAAAAAAAAAAAAAAAAAAAAAAAAAAAAAAAAAAAAAAAAAAAAAAAAAAAAAAAAAAAAAAAAAAAAAAAAAAAAAAAAAAAAAAAAAAAAAAAAAAAAAAAAAAAAAAAAAAAAAAAAAAAAAAAAAAAAAAAAAAAAAAAAAAACATCGTTAAAAATGATTGCAGCGGAAAGAAAAGATTACTTTATAGAAGACTCATTATAAAATCTTGAACTAAATAACATAAGAGAATAAAATCTGCTTTACATTCACTATCGTTAAAAAAACGACAATATAGCGTTTAAAACTATAAAACCAAACCTGCAATGTGAACTAGACTTCTAATACAATTTTCCAAAATATTCATACATCAAAATAGGACCTACCGTTTAAAGACAACTAAATTGTCATTTACATACAAATTTGCAACTTCAAAACCTTTTGTACATACATTATCCCAAAATTACCTATGTATTCGTCCACAGGTCAAAATCGCCTAGCGGCTACAAGCACACCCCATGGACGTCCTCCACCAACTGCTCACCAAACCTTCTTAAGGATCAAGGCCCTCACCTGTATCAAATTCACCTATACCACAAAGTAAACTAATGAGCCTAATGCTCAGTAAGTGATGTAGTAAAATAAAATGCATGCTCATGATTATGCTATGCTGTTCGTAAAGCATGTACTGAGTCTTCTCTTATTTTTCTTGCATGACATGAGTATTGGGGTACTGCTTCTAGAGAAAGAGATAGCCTAACTGATTGTCCACCTGGCGGGACGACCAACTCGCTCTAGGGGAAGTGGGATGGCATATATGACAGTCCCTCTGACGGAAACCGGTTCCTCTGGCGAAACTACCAAACTAAGTTCCCTACCCACAACAACTATTACGTATTTTACTGTTCTATATTCTGTTACTCTTGTTTACATGAAAACTATGTATAAAAACCATTTTCTATACTTTAGGAAAATCATGATGCATGATTACATGTTGCACACCACATCCTTCAATTCTATAAAAATATAACTAATAAGCAAATCATTCATTAAACAAACAACTAGCATAATTAACTCACTCACAACCAAGAGTTCTACCCAACCAACTCTCAAAACTACATTCACCAAATCCTCAATCTCATATCTTTTGTGGTGTAGGCCAATCGGCCAAAACGCATGCATACATACACTTACCTCATCTCTTGAGTTTGTTTTCGTTAATGTGCTCAAGTTCCTTCTTGACTTGTATATCTAAAGCATGCAATCAACCAAGATCATAAAAAATTCACTTAACAACATAATTTCGGAATTCCCTTCAAATAAACAACAAATTTCAAAATCTTCATAACTTTTGCTATACATAACCAAATTCGATAATTCTTGAGGCTATGGAATCCTTAAGGAATTTACTTTAACATGGTAAAGTCAATGTATCAAGATAAACTAGCTCAAGTATCGAAATTACGATTTCAATCTGCCCTGTATTTACTATTTTTCAACCTATTCATGCATTACTTGATGTTTTTCCTTCATTTTCAACCATAAGCAACCCTTACAATTCTTCAAACCCTAAAACATCAAGAACTTAAGGAGGAAAACAAAATTTTCGTGCAAGCCATCTAGGGTTATCAACCTTCCATAATCTCAAGAAAACTCCAATTTTATCAACACATTCACCAAATCCTCAATCTCATAATCTTTTGTGGTGTAGGCCAATCGGCCAAAACGCATGCATACATACACTTACCTCATCTCTTGAGTTTGTTTTCGTTAATGTGCTCAAGTTCCTTCTTGACTTGTATATCTAAAGCATGCCAATCAACAAGATTCATAAAAATTCACTTAACAACATAATTTTCGGAATTCCCTTCAAATAAACAACAAATTTCAAAATCTCATAACTTTTGCTATACATAACCAAATTCGATAATTCTTGAGGCTATGGAATCCTTAAGGAATTTACTTTAACATGGTAAAGTCAATTTATCAAGATAAACTAGCTCAATGTATCGAAATTACAGATTTCCAATCTGCCCTGTATTTTACTATTTTCAACTATTCATGCATTACTTTTTATGTTCATATAAATATGGTTATGTAATTTTGTTAGTGTTGTATTTGTCTATCTTGATCATCCCAGATAACTTGGTTTTTTTTTTTTTTTTTTTTTTTTTTTTTTTTTTTTTTTTTTTTTTTTTTTTTTTTTTTTTTTTTTTTTTTTTTTTTTTTTTTTTTTTTTTTTTTTTTTTTTTTTTTTTTTTTTTTTTTTTTTTTTTTTTTTTTTTTTTTTTTTTTTTTTTTTTTTTTTTTTTTTTTTTTTTTTTTTTTTTTTTTTTTTTTTTTTTTTTTTTTTTCTTTTGAAAGTTTGACTCCTTCATACCTCCCCTCCATTGGTTCTTTATTGTTGACTATTCAAACTCAACACTATTCTTCATTCCTATTGGTCCTTATTTTCTTTTGACTTTTGAAACTCTCTTCAATTGGTTCATCATTCTTCTTTAGATGTTAAAGTTAATTGCTATTGATCTAATACTTGTTGACTTCTCAATATTCCATTGCTTCTCTTTATTTCTAAAATTGAGAAATTTTAAATCATAAAACACTATGCACGAGTAATAGGGTGTACGATGAAATTTTTTTTTTTTTTTTTTTTTTTTTTTTTTTTTTTTTTTTTTTTTTTTTTTTTTTTTTTTTTTTTTTTTTTTTTTTTTTTTTTTTTTTTTTTTTTTTTTTTTTTTTTTTTTTTTTTTTTTTTTTTTTTTTTTTTTTTTTTTTTTTTTTTTTTTTTTTTTTTTTTTTTTTTTTTTTTTTTTTTTTTTTTTTTTTTTTTTTTTTTTTTTTTTTTTTTTTTTTTTTTTTTTTTTTTTTTTTTTTTTTTTTTTTTTTTTTTTTTTTTTTTTTTTTTTTTTTTTTTTTTTTTTTTTTTTTTTTTTTTTTTTTTTTTTTTTTTTTTTTTTTTTTTTTTTTTTTTTTTTTTTTTTTTTTTTTTTTTTTTTTTTTTTTTTTTTTTTTTTTTTTTTTTTTTTTTTTTTTTTTTTTTTTTTTTTTTTTTTTTTTTTTTTTTTTTTTTTTTTTTTTTTTTTTTTTTTTTTTTTTTTTTTTTTTTTTTTTTTTTTTTTTTTTTTTTTTTTTTTTTTTTTTTTTTTTTTTTTTTTTTTTTTTTTTTTTTTGGTTATTATAGGTTTTTCATTTTTTATTAGTCGTTTATCGTAAATTCTTAACCAAAGAATAAAATGAACAAAAAGGAGACCGGAGAAGATGGTTTTTCTTGGGATTATTCAACACCTGCTAAAGCCATTTGGATTTCTCTCTTTGATTCCGCTCAATGTTGAAACCTTTTATTTTTTATTCACGAATACGGATTTGTTTGTTTATGACTAAACAGAGGAAACTCCAAGCCATTTTCTTAACATTCAGAGAAAAATCTTGTAGTTTTTTTTTTTTTTTTTTTTTTTTTTTTTTTTGTGGAAGATGGTTTCAAGAAACGACGAACAAAGTGAAATAATCCTAAAATTTTGATGATAACATACAAGAATGTAAGAAAGAACAGAAAAAGAGACATAAACCTATGCATTTCAATGCATTACTTTTTATGTTCATACTAAATATGGTTATGTAATTTTGTTAGTGTTGTATTTGTCTATCTTGATCATCCCAGATAACCTTGGGTTTATCTTCTGGTTTGCCTAAATTATTTATTATTTGACTATTTATTATTAGGGTTCTTGAAAGTTCGCACCTTGCTGCCATGAATCGTTGATTACCTTTTGGTTTCAAGTTTCTACCCACAGATGAAGAACTCATTGACTTTTATTTAAGAAAACGACTAGAAGGATCTCTTCAGCAAAATAATTTATTTATGGAGCTTATGTGTACGGCTGTCATCCGGAAATGGTTATTAGGTGCTATTAACCTTCTCTTTATTTATATCAAACATGCATGCACAATTTTAATCTCCTATTTGTTTCACAGCTAACTATCTAGAAGGAAATGACGAGGGATATTTCTTCACGACGAGGGGGCATAAATATGACAAGGGAAAGGTCGTCAATCGAGTAGCCGGTGAAGGATTTTGGAAGACGACGAGCGTGGAGAAAGTTGTTCTTAGGAATAGCGATGGGTGTCAAATCGGGAAAAAACATGTGCATAAATATTTCGGAGTAACGAATTCAAAGAAAGAGAGCACTGATTGGATAATGCATGAATATGAGATGGCCGGAGACCCCAACAAGGTTAGCCACTTTTCAAATTATAAATCATTTTATTTTTGCTTTTATTCGATTTAATTGTTTGCTTTTTATTATGAAATGTAGCTCCGAGACGTGGTTGTTTGCAAAATTTATAATAAAAGTGCCAAGAAGATTGAGAATAGTATAATAGATTTTAATGTTGGGTTGGAAAATCAAAGCCTTATTCTACCACAGAATTCGTATGTACCCGTTGAAGCGACCAACGTTAACGACGACAACCAGACGTTTGATATCAATCTTCTTCTTTAGACTCTTCGTTAGATTTAAATTACGTGGGAAGCCGTTGGCTCAAGATCATGCACTCTTTTTTCTTGTTTGAATTTTTATCCCACGTGGTTTTTTTCAAACGAGGTTTTAACGAGGCCTTTTCTTTTTTTTCGAAGAAGAGCAGATCTTGTGGTTATCAATCACACAACTTAGGAATTCTTGCTCTGAAATACTAAAATTACTATTGTATTTTCTTTTTGACTAGACATTAAAATTATTCGCAAACGATAAAAATCTATGTCAAATAAGAGATGATCGAACCTACGGTTACGTCAACCGTGACGCTAACAAAATTCATGAAAATAAGTGTCATCTACCGAACCATATAACAACGCAGGTTGACCAACGTTGTTTTTTTTTTTTTTTTTAATGATAGTTTTTGAAATAAACCGAAATTTCAAATGTTCTTTAGAACAAGTTTTTTGATCTTCCTTTAAAAAAAAACATAATTTTAAGAGTTATTTATATGTTTATCAGTTCAATATATAAAAAAAATGTTTAATTTCTCACGTAATCTCATGAAAACATTGTATTTGTATTTTTTAAGGTTATTGTCGTTTCCTATCTTCAGATATAATAAGAAAAACCCATGGAAAAAAATAGTGTGGAAGAAAATTTGATCCAGCCCAACTTATTTCAGGACTTGTAGCCGCGAAATCTTTGAACTGAGTACAAATGGTGAAGCCCTCTCCGACGATGGCTAGATATTGTTAGATAATAATGTGGATAACAGTTGGTGAAGCTGGTTTCGCTTCTTCTTCCTCCTCCTCACTTGGTTTCTGCAACCCCTCAATTCGCTCCTGTCATACTCGCAAGCCATTTTCAAGACCGAGAACTTCAATTTGCCGAACTACTTTTTCTGTTCGGCTAAAACCGTTTAGCGGGATTCGTAATAATCTCCGACCTGAGTCCTCACCGGATTGCTGACAGTATGGAAGTTAGAAAGAGGGAGGAAAGTGGAGAGAAGATGAAACGGAAGAAACTCGATCGGTTCGGTTCGGGTCCCCCCTATTCACTTCGGTTTGCCCAGGCCTCCTGTGGTCCCCATCTCGTTAATAGGCTCAACAACCAAACGATTGACAGTTTGATTTCTTCTGCTCACCGGCTTCGAGTCTTAAGATTTACGGTACGTTAGACAAGGAATTGTTTGGTGGGGGGTCTTGATGAAAGAAATCGCGAATTGCGAAGACATAGAGTTCTTCCGACAAAAGCCTCGACCCGGGAATATGAAGGTTGAATTGAGTGTAAAAAGTTGCAGATGGAATCGATGACAAGAACTGCATTTTAAGTGGACCTTTTATCCATTTGAAATCTTCCTCTAATTTATCTTCGATTTGTGATTTGCAAGTCAACACCTTTGATTATTCACACGTATGTTCTTTTTGAGAATTTTTTTGGTGAATAGGTGAGATTTTTGTGTTTTCTTTTAAGATTTTGCAGAAACAAGAACGGACTGTAACCCGACGCGGGTTATCTAGTTTCAGGATAGAAAATATAGAAGTGAGATTTTGGCGAGGCTAGGGTAATGGAGAAAGAGTTGGTTGCATTTTGATTTCCAAAGAAATTCGAGAAGAGAGATGAACGAAGAAGACGCCATTGTAGAGCAGAGAGATCCTGATTTTTGACGTGGACGTCTTATTTTAAAATTAAGAGTTAGTGGCAATATATTATTCTATTTAACAATATTGTCGTCTCTGAGCAATAAACAGTTCTTGCATTATAAGTTTTTGCCGTGGATTGGGGATGATAGGGGAAGCAAGAGAGTAATAATGGCGCAAGCATCGACGGCGGTAGGTGGCAGTGGTGGTGGTTTGACAGTCTGGGGAGGGGAGGTTCAAAGAGCTCACGCAGCCATGGCTTTAGTTCAGCTAATCAATGGAGGATACCACGTTATCACCAAAGTTGCTCTCAATGTCGGTATTAACCAGCTTGTTTTCTGCCTCTTTCGTGACCTTCTCGCCCTCTCCATCCTCGCCCCCGTCGCCTATGTTCGTGAGAAGTATGCTTGATCCTCCCTCCTCCATTTCCCTTTCTTTCATGCTTTGAGATTTGCAGAATCTTAATTTGGCCTCTGCTTTATTTATTTTTTTTGTGTGTGTTGCATCTGTACTCCTGAATTCTGTATTTGACTATGTAGATCCTCTGTAAATCTTGTTTTTATTATTATTATTAGCTGTTTGCTTCAGCGTTTATAAATTTTTCATCTTTAATCGCCCCAAAATGTATGATTCAAGTCTCTAAAAGAGCTTCTAACCGTGCTTTTGCTTCACATTATCAATCTTAATATTTAGGATTGCTTTAGATCGAGGATTTTATCTCAATCTGTGATGGTTAACACCTTATTTTAAAATTTAACCATTTATTCATGTGATCCAGCTCGCTGGAATCCCTATACCAGTTCATAATCGAGGTCTTTTCTTTCCGTTTTTGTAGACGAGCTCGCCTGCCGATGACGAGAGACCTCCTCTTATCATTCTTCTTTCTTGGTTTAACTGGGTAACTTTAGATCCATTAACCATGTTTTTCGTGATCTCACTAGTTATTTTGACTTTTCTTTGGGACAGTTTTACAGACAATTCTATCTGTTTTTTTAGAATATTTGGCAACCAGCTTTTGTTTCTCATTGGTCTTGGCTATACAAGTCCAACTTATGCTGCTGCTATACAGCCCTCCATTCCAGTTTTCACATTTCTCTTTGCTGCTGTAATGGGGTCAGCTGGATTATTCTTTTCCATCTTTTTTTTCGATAAATCTTAAGTCCAGATTGCATGGATGTTCTTGTTCTGTGTTATATGATTACTCTTTTATGCAGAACAGAAAGAGTGAACTTTCTCAAGTTGGAAGGCCAGTCCAAAATTTGGGGGACGCTCATCTGTGTGTCTGGAGCTATATTGATGGTTTTATTTCGTGGGCCGGCTTTAATAGGAAATCCAGGGATAGACGTAGCCTTCCAAAGTGAAACAACTGTGAGGGGTCAGCTAGAACCACCCGAATGGTTGGTGTCCAGTTTTATGGCATTTGGGCTAGATCATTTTCACCTTGGCGTGCTGTGCTTAATAGGGAACTGCATGTGCATGGCTGCTTTTTTGGCCATTCAGGTTCTATACTACATCTTTTGGAGTAATGTTAACAATAGGATAGGCCAATGCGTTAGAATTTTATTGTAATTTTCCTATTTTTATACTTCAATTCCTAATTAACTATTAAATTATGGAAGGTGGAATTTAGTGTATTATGGGTAGTCTAGAATCTGAACAGTTTCAGTTTTCCTTCTCTTGAGTTTTCACTCTCTATATTTGAAATCATAGTTCAAGGTTGTCCGAGGCCGGTAATACTTTCACGTATGGTGACTGATAATATCCCGTGTATATATTTTTTTCCTACGTCCTTTTATCCTTTCTGATTTGAAGATAGTTGTGAAGAGTAATATTTTTCCATCCTCTTATGAAAAGTTCTTCTTTCAGTCGTGTTGTCCACCGCGTAAATGACACGTTTGAAACTTCTATATTAGGCTGATTGCAAAACTCAGAAAACTTCAACATCTTTTATTAAGATTTTTTTCGCATGTTCATGTTATCGTAACTGAAGCTGTTAGTTCTGCATTCTTATGCTTAGATTTGCATATTTAATTGTTGATTTGCTTTACTAGAACTTAGGTTGAGTGCATTAGTTTCAGTAGATGAACTATTTAAAAATGCTTTATGGCCTCATCCGATTGTTGTATCTGGGACTTAGTATTCTAAACACTTTTTCAGGCACCAATTTTGAAAAGGTATCCTGCCAACTTATCAGTTACTGCATATTCATACTTCTTCGGTGCAGTACTGATGGTGATAACATCATTAATTATGGCCAACGAGTCAACTGACTGGAGTTTGGCACAATCGGAAGTTCTTGCCGTTCTCTATGCTGTAAGTTTTATGAGTACGAATAAATTTCTTTGTCGTAACATTTTTCTAAGAGTTAATTTGAGTGTCGGTTTTCTCTCTTTCTAGCATAATACTATAATTGTATGTGCCTCATGAGAACTGTAGCATAAGATAGGGTATCCAAAATGAGAAACCAATATAGCTTCACCTACTGAGATCTCAGCTGACAACATGGCAGAATTAACTTCATAATCTCTTTGTAGAGAGGGGATCGCCTTTGCTCTGAATTCTCTGAGCAAAAAAACAAACACTTGTGATCTCCATTGGTCATGCCAAGCAATTGTGATACTGCTTTTGTAATTTCTTCTTACTCTATAATTTTTTTATTTCTGAAAAAAATACCAAGCAAATTGTGTGATATTAAGAATTTTTTCATACGGGAGAGTAATCGCAAAATCAAGGGACCATACATTTTTAATTCCTAGAATCACTAGAATTCAAATCCTTGAGTTTGAGTTATTACATGCCTATGAATTAATTTCCTCCATCCTTCCCTTGTTTGAGCTTGAGATGGATGTTTTTCTTCTCGTCATCAATCTTTTAGGTCGAGTTAGACTTGATTGCCTTGGGGACTTGTTCCATTTTTAAAAATCAAAATTTCTCAAAGAGTGACATTGCCGGCTACAATTTGGCGACATTGTCGGCACCATCGTTGTTGATGATACAGATGAGTGTTGTAGATCATTTTGTTGAACACGTTATTTGCTGTTTTCTGGGGGTTAATATTTTGGTCATGTCATGACGCTCTTAAGGTGGAAGTTTCTTGAAAGTGATTTTGTACTCGGCCAATACAACTCTTTTCATCTCTTCAGGGTATTGTGGCATCTGCCTTAAACTATGGACTCATAACCTGGGGTAACAAAATCTTGGGGCCTGCATTAGTGGCTCTCTACAATCCACTTCAACCTGCCGCTTCCGCTTTCCTATCCAGAATCTTCCTCGGAAGCCCGGTTTACTTAGGAAGGTAACCATTTCATCCCCTCCCAGAAATATTCCTTGCTTTGATACTCTTTTTTACCCAAGATCTGATCACTCAAAGTAATGTCATTCTGTTGTCGTCAGAATGAAAGTAAATTTAAGGCCACGCCTTAATTTGCACTCTCGAGCGACCAAGTGGTCGAATACTTTGACGAGTTTCTCAAATGACTAATAAAAGATCTTTTGGAAGTAAAATACATTGTCGTGCTGACTTTGACATAAAACGTGATGGGGACTGAGATGTTACAACTCGAGTCGTACTCGAATAAAAAAGGCAGATTCGTTGAACGGGAAGCTGATGATTGGTTAAACATGATGAAACAGTGTATTTGGAGGGGGTTTGATCATTGCTGGTCTTTATATGGTAACATGGGCAACATACATAGAGCGACAAGCAGTTTCGGGGACGGCTGGAGTTAATGCAACTCGGGATTCTGAGCCACTCATTAACAAGGACGAGTCATGATATCATAATCAAACAGCACACATTTGTATGTTGGTGTTGATTAAGCAACCAAATGTTTATGACTACTTTTATTTTGGTGCATTCGTGGAAATAAACTTCATTTGGCTAATCTCAACCGCATCCCTTGATTTGTTGGGACTATCTTTTAATCTTACCTTGTTAAGTATGATTTATTTGTTGATAAAATATAATTAAAATAGCATATAATTAAATTTTTGATAAATTAATGGTTCAAAGTAATTTTATATTATTAAGTGTTTAGTAAATTATAAAATTTAATTATTTTCAAAACATTAAATTATGTAAATATATACATTTATAAGTTAAAAATTCATGATAAATAAAAAATGAAAATTCTCAAATAAATAAAAAGTTAATTATGTATAATAAGTATATATTATGATAATATAAACTTAAAAATAGAAAAAAAAAATGTTAAGGACGGACTCGATGTCTCAATCGAGACTGTCAAGCTGAGCCGAGCAATTTGAAATTGAACTAAAAATCGTCAAAAATATTATAAATCGAGTTAAAAACACCTTATTAAGAGGTAAATGTGATATACACATTTTAAATTTAAAATTGTTAATAGTAGAAAAGTGGAGGTTCAATTTTGTATTCAAATAAAATTAAACTTTAATTTGTAAATAATTTCAAAGATCACCATCTAAATTGCATAGACCTTCAAATAAAATATTAGTTTCAATAGTGTAAACTAAAAAGTAAATCTACCTTTCTCATTTACTAAAAGCACTACAAATTGCAACAAGTTTCGCTTTTTTCTTTTTCTGTTGGCTAAACCAAGTTTCAATGCTTTTCAACCAAATCAATTGTGAGCTAGATGTTGGACTTTCGGTGATACATAAAAGGAATTACCAGTCGATTGGTGTCTGCAACACAGAATTCCATCTATCAAATATTATCCGACCACCCCGGCCAATTCTTCCCCGCATTGATCCACCATATCTTGCGGGAGTGTCCAACGGCGGAACAATGCCAGCTGCCGCCAATTTCTCTGGAATTAAAGGTCTTGTAAACAGCAAAACTGGCTCATGCGGGTCCTGGATTGAATCCAATTTTAACCATTTATAATAAGTATACCCATTTAATCTTCTAGAATCTTAATTTTGAAGTAAGATTTAAGGAGGGAAATCATCTTATAGAGCAGTTTACACTATACCACTTTATGAAGCCATCCATGAGGCATCTGTCGCTGTCTAGACTCTTGCTTGATGCTTTCAGCCGGACCCATGCCCAAGTTGGACTTTATGAAGGGTAGATTCTGCATTCCTGACCGTGTTCGGACAGGACGAATTGCAATATCATCCGAGTCTAGATATTCATCCTCACTCAACCCAAGTTTGCAGGAGAGAGGTAGAAAGCCAGGTAGCGCCAAGCTATCTTCCAGGAGCTCAGTTTCATCCTAACATGCAATGAATTCCTTCATTGATCTAATATTTAATTCTAAACAAAACTTAATGCATGGAAAACTGCTGTTAAATGCTGTAAATGAGCACATATAACAGGAGCATGCCACAAATAGGATTTCAGCCCACACATGTACCATTGTAAAAAAGGGTGTTAGACCAATCACCTGAAATAAACTAGTTTTATTTTTCAAAACGCAAATACTCAAATTTCCAACGTATCTCTACATCAGCTCACGTCATATCCAACAATCTTAAGCCATTGTAAATGGTGGAAAACTAGCTTTATCAACTTCTGAACAATATATAGCTTCCAACACATCCTTGATTGAACAGCTATTCTAAATAAAATCGATCCAAAATTATGCTGATTCCACTTTTTCATGCTCCACATCAGATCACATAAATACTAAAAGGTAGGAACATCACATTTCTTTTTGGAGAAATCAAATTTTATAAGGGCAGCTTTATACAGCGCTACATATGATTTTCAGTATCATCATTGACTACGACAGATGAGAAACAAGAAAGATGCAATTTAAGAAGATGGCTGAGCATGCCCTGCAATCAAGAGTAATTATGGATGATGCTGGGTATATGTATCACATGCATACCTTGTACTTGAGTTGAATCCGCTGAAGGCTAACTTCACTCTCCATGACATCTCTCTTTTTCTCCTCTCTCTGGGTAATATCAAATTCTCCACACCAGTAAGAAAAACAAATAGTAAGGTAAGGCTGCAAATAATAAAGTCTAATGAGAGAAAACCTTAATCAACGTTTCCAGCAAGGTCTTTGCTTGATCAAGGTTGCGCCTAACCTAAGAGCAGCCAAATCAAATTAAGTTTGAAAATTAGAGGGCAATTGAATTATGGGAATACCAGGAACTGATTATCTGATTTCAAATAAAGAATAACAAAAAAATGGGTTCAGTTCCACAAGAACTTGAATTACCTAAATCTAAACAATCAAGACAGCTGATACTAAAAAACTCAATTGGAGACAATAAAGCTAGTTTCCTAGCGGTCTAAGTAGTATGATGATCCATTCATCAATGAGACGAGCTTTACATAGAAGCACACAATAAAAGTCACTGGCCGGCATACTCTTTCTAAATAAAAGCGAACCTCTCCTGAAGGATAATAGCATTAAAATACAGAATTATGCTTAGAACTAAGTCAAATAAATGCAGATATAACTTGATTCTCAAATTTATAACAGAGAAAACAAGGAAAAAAACCACAAAAGTCAATGTATAAAGAACTATGAGCACTAGTATTCTGATCGCACTAATTGTACAATGGGATAAAGCATCAGAATCAGTATTTAAGTCAGTCCAAGAGTTAACCTGCCGAAGCTTTTCAAATGACTGCACATTATTTTCCCTCCGCTGCGTCTATAAAAAAATCGAAAACCAAGTATTTTTACAAATACAAATTACAAAGATGAAGTGTTTTCTTTGGAATAACTATCTCGTATGAATATGTTTGAAATCTACCCTTCTTGTGTGGAGTCTGTGGGCTTTTTCTCTTGGCCTAAAAACATTGTATGGATTCGTATCATTGACAGGAGGAGGCGGCTGCAAACCAGAAACACAAGTCATTCATATCAAAAAGATCTATAAAGTGAAAACAAGAATATTTTAATCTTCCGACTGATGGTTTGAACATAAGATTTCGAAAAACCTACCATGGCTTGAAAGTAAGAAACTGCAGTAGAAAAACTTATTGGCTTTGGTGCTACAGTTTCTTTCTTGCTCACCGTTTTGCTTCCTATTATTTGTTGTAGTGGTTGGAACTCAATTTATTTATTAAAGAATATCTTAGACTCTTATCTCCCCCATCGTTCATACAATTATTTCCTAACATAAAACTTATCAGTAAATTTTTTAGGCTTTTAAACCAGTTGTAACCCCTCGTTTCTTATTTTAACAGGTCAAGTCTAAGACAGTCAATCTCTCCTTTTTTTTCCTTTTTGACCCACATCATAATTCTTCTCCACTTTTTTCAAGTACATAAAAATCCCTACAATATGACATTATACATGATCCTTCTTTTGCCACACCTTATAGAGGAATAATTTTCACAAGTCTTGAAGTAAAGCATACCTCTTGTTTCCCACTGAAGCTTATTACAAGCATTTTGAGAAGAAATAACAAATGCCCACATTAATTACATCATGCAAATGCTGACAGGATGTTGAAAAGTATACATGACAGACATACCTTATGATGATATGTGTATACCTTTAACTCCACAAAATCCAAACTATTAACTGTGTTTGTGTGCATTTTAATTATATGAAGAAACCCTAACAGCATGGAATTCAAAAAAAAAAAATCCTTTTCTCCTTTTAACTTATCAAAAGGAGAAAAAAAACTCTGTTACAATATATGACACAAGCATGAAATAGTACAAACCTGCAATCTCCGCAAAACTGGTTTCTGCCACCGTTCACGCTGAATATTAAAAAAATAGAAAGATGAAAACAAAGTATAAGCTAAATATTGTTAAATGAATTTCCTTTTTCAAATACAAGCTAACAAAATGTTAGTTCACATTAAATTTTTTAAAGTTTTGGTTAATTTAATTGTGTGCACTTTTCTATTGATTAGCACTATATCAAATCAAACAAGTCAATCACTCTGTCTATTCCACGACAAGTCTGGCACAAAATAGTCCTCCCTCAGCAAGTTTGACACATTTTTGTTATCAAAATTTTTTTGGTTACTATTCAAAAGTAAGAATTATAACCAAGTTCCAAATGCTAAGGTCCACTGAATAACCCAAGATGTCCTTTGAAACTTTAAACTCTGTTGTACTACACATCACCAAAAAACACCCCAAATATCAAGGCCTAATTGGTGCAAAGTATATGCAGCAGCTTCAAGACTCACTTTGCTAGCGAATCTAAAAATTGCTACCACGGCGGCTATCACACTCAGGTAGGCAAACAAGATAGGTGAGCTTGCAAAGGTAAAAACAGGCCAAAAGATGCGATGATTACCTAAGAAAGGTAAAGTTGACAAAGATGGACATCAAAGACCAGATTCTTAAATCACTTGTTGCATCTAACGAATAAATGTGATAAGAATGAAGACGAACAATCATTGAAGTCAGTTTGGTGTGAGAGGGAGAAAGGGTTTACTTCTTAGCAAAAACACATTGTACACAAAATCCTATCCATATTGAGGAAATAGATACTAGATCCAAACCTACTGTAGAACTGATTGACCTGAGCAGATTAGAAATAGAAGATTGGAGAAACATTTCAGCTTTCACCTTAAATAGAAGTGGATGATCTAAATCAGCTGAAATTATGATTGAAGAGTTTTAAGCTGAACTAATCTTAAACATCATCTTTTAATAGGATGGTAAATAACCTAACAGCCCATTTTACAGTTATAATTCTTTCCAATCTGAAGGGAAGGATTAACAATAATATATACATGTGTGTGTGTGTTCTATGAATATTTTGTATCGACATAAGTTGAAAAGTTTGATATACATCACTATTTATTTATTGCCTTAAAAAACTGCTCTGTAAGTAGTCTTTTTATCATTGTCAAAGCCACAAAAACCAAAGCAAAGATATTTGTTTCTTAGGAAGAAACATAATTAGATTTGCAAAACAGAAAACTGACATAAAAATAGATATGATGCTCACCTTTTCCTTCCAATAACCAAAAACAGATTGAACCGTAGCATATTTGACGGTCTGCGTCTGTAGAGCCTGCCAACAAGAAAATAAAAAACACGATAAAGCATTACTCAGAACTGATCGTGATATGCTAAAAATCTGGAATTTAACAGAGGCAGTGAACAAGGGAACAGTAAAAATATAGGTCTGATTTGCTACATATGCAATACTTCACAAATAAAGTATGAGCAAAATTTTCCCAATGCAGAGAAGGAATCTAGGACGAGGAAAGGAAAAAAGCCTAAAATTTGATCTACCTAATACGTTCATCTCCCCTCCCCATTCTCAAGTCAATAGAAATGGATAGTCAAGCAGAAATATAAGATTACAACAACAAAGAGAAGCCAACAGAAAGTAAAATTATACAAGATTAGTCCCTCAATTGATATCTCTTAGAACCAAAAAAATAAATAAATAAGACTCAGATCTCTAGAAATACAACCCAGAGGAAAATTACCAATTAAAACCACATGAATATAAAGCTCTTTTAGCCAAGAAACTGGCAACTATTTTGATTTTCACAAAATTTATGTGAAACTATGAGATCTATACATGAATATCTCATCTATGTACATACTTTAGATGTCCCACTCTTGTTTATATCA
Source organism: Begonia masoniana (assembly GCA_022432975.1). Lineage (NCBI taxonomy): Eukaryota > Viridiplantae > Streptophyta > Magnoliopsida > Cucurbitales > Begoniaceae > Begonia > Begonia masoniana. The sequence continues at coordinate 8,893,593 of CM039515.1, forward strand.
GTAAATTCTTAGGTTTCACAAAAAAAAATAGTAACTTTCTTAAAAAAAATCAAATTTTTTTCAGTATATCCTCTAGCATCACAATTCTTTGTTAATTATTTTAACTTTCCCTCGTTTTGCTATAGTTCATGCATTTAAAATTCCAAAGTCAATGGTTATTGGATTTCAACAGCGCATATTGAGCTCAATATTCAGGCTCATATTATTGGCCAGTCAATGCACTCTTTTCTGCTACTCCTAACACTTCCATCAACAATGGAATCAACAGGCATTAGTCCAGTAATACTAGTGTATATTGGAAATAAATAAGAAGTCTGATCATGTTTTATACAGATGCTTAGAGCTTTCTTCGACAAAAATTTTATAAAGAGAATCTACTTCAGTCTATAAGAGCACATCTATAAAAAATGTCAAATATCAAATAACTTTATTATCCAGTAAAATAATGATAACTGACTTGGAAAGTCAATGGATTTGATAGTTATTGCCACCTCAGTAGCAGCATCAAGTTGAAGAAGTACAGGAATCGGTGAACCAAGTGTTGGTGTTATAACTCCAGCTCTTTCCCGAGCTTTATGATCTAGGACCTCCAGTTTGAAGAGAAGATTCTCAAACCTACATTAAGAGGGTAACCCAATGAGTATATAATGACAAAATGATGGAGCATCCATTTACACTAACTGAAATAATAAATGGCTGAAAACTCTAAAGAATATACCTCTATCACTATATATATACTTACATCGAGATAAGAGCTCATGTTATTACAAAAAGAAACACAATGCAACATCAATTTCATACACCCAACAAATATTTAATTAGAGATCTATAAATTCCCATTTCATCTCTAACGTGGTGTTTAATAAACATTATGAACCTAGATTCTTCATTTTATTAAGTTTTCTTTCTCATTTTTATTGTCAGCAATATATTAAGAACTATATAAAAAATATTTATGGAAACATCGACTTCAAAAAAAGAAGTCACACGAACCACTACTTCTATTTATGCATTTCCATCCCTCAACTTTCATAAGCGGCTCTCCAAATCTTCTCAAGTGTATAACTAATTACATTAAGTACTACTGGATGGTGGATGGTAAAGATCAAAAACAATGATAGAGCCAAAGTAGACCAAGAAGCTGAGTTGTTTTTTCACATAGTGCATGAAAAGTCTCACTAGTCGAGTCACAATAGAATATAAGTATTTCAAGAAATCCCCAACTTTCATTTTTATAAAAAAAAAACTAAAACAAGATTTATTTAATACTTTTCAGTTCTTTGCTATGCAAAAAACTCAACTACAGTTAAAATAAATATGAGACGAAGTCCCAAAGATGAACATATATTATTACTTTTCAGACATAAGAATCTTCCTTTCTCTATTAAAGTCTTGAAGCCAATCCTCATCCTCATTGTCCAGATCATACTCAACAAACTCTCCAATCTCAGCACGCGCTGCAATGAACAAAGTGTGTCCACTATATTACGAGTCTTAAAAGAAAATTCGGAACAGAACTTGACAAACCTCCTCTTCCTCGTAAGTAAGATGTTGGCTGACTAAAAGTGCGAGAATAGTCTCTTTCATAAGTATCCACGTCAACAAATTGAGGAGTTGGTATTTCAGAAGCCAATTTTTTGCCAACTACTAGGTGTACCTTAAGGAAAGAGAAGTACAGATCAGTCAAAATAAGAAAATTAATAATAAAACTTAAAAAAGCCTACAGAAACAAATTTACAAAGCTGAAATAGGTTCATAGTATAACTTTCTCAAAACTTAAACCCGCAGAATATTTTTTTTACGTTTAAGTGAATGTTAATAATTAAGAAGAACAGCCAGAATGAGCTTAAAAAAAGGTATATGATGCTAAACTGCTTGCTAGTCAACTTCAAGTACCTCATTATCAACCTCAGAAGCAACACGAAGAAGCTGGGCATAACGGGTAGAAGTGGGAGTCTCATCATCTTCCAAATCCTTAAGAGATTTGACAATGGGAAGCTTCTTGTGGATATCAAGCGGCCGAGGTCTGAATGACAGCCTACTCATTGCCTCTCATCTCTATATCTCTTATCTCTGATTTTACCAACTCTGTTCCTTGCACTATTGTGAACAGGTGTAATAGGTAGAATTATCACGAAGCATTGACCTAAGAGGTGTCAGTTGAAAATAATCAAGAACTTTAATAGAAATTGAAAATTAATAAAGATGAAATCCATTATCAACAACTCTGTAGCTTCCCTTCCATAGAATTTATGCGACCCGAAATTCACATACAAATGCAAGTGCAAAAAAGAAGCAATCAGCAAACAAAAAAAATGAAAGAAAAGTCACAGAATTAAAGAATGAGTAGACGATAACAGATAAAACAAGAACAGAAAAGAAACGCGGACGTTGAGAAAGGAGAGAAAAACAAGAGGAAGGAGAAGGAGAGAAAATGAACCAGTGGCGACGTAGATGGTGGAGAAGAATGGCGCGAGAGAGGAAGAGAGGGGATTGTGAAATCGCCGGGAAGAACGAAGCTAGGGCTTGGCTGAATCTCCATTAACCACCGACATTTCTTCCTTCGTTGTCCGTTTCTCGTTTGGATTAAATACTTTTCTGATTCTTTTCCCGCGAAACTAAAAAGAGGATTAAACTTAAAATATAATTTTTAGATAATATTCAGTCAATTAATTATATTAATTATTTATAATCTATTATTTTAATTATATCAATCGATATTTATCTCGTCAAAAAAAATTAAAAAATAAACCGATATGTAGTTTCTTTTAGCTATTTAATATAATTCATTATTTTAAAATTATTTTTATTAAAATTTTCATAATTTTAATTTCTCTCGCACAAAATACCAAAGGGAGTTATTAATGTTGAAACAAGTTTTAACAATACAATTGTGACTGTTACGGATGTACGGGGTCAAGTAATTTCTTGGTCCTCCGCCAGTACTTGTGGATTCAAAGGTACAAGAAGGGGGACGCCATTTGCTGCTCAAACCGCAGTAGGAACTGCTATTCGGACAGTAGTGGATCAAGGTATGCAACGAGCAGAAGTCATGATAAAAGGCCCGATCTCAGACGAGATGCAGCATTAAGAGCTATTCATCGAAGCGGTATACTATTAAGTTATATATGTGATGTAACTCATATGCCCAAGTCAAGATGATACGGATCAACGCCTTCTTGTTGTGCCAAAGATCTTACAATTTCCCAAGGAACTGGAGTTACATCTCTTTTCCATTTCCATTCAAGAGTTTTGGAAAACATTAGTCAATTATTCCCTTCGTATTCATAAATACGACAAGAACTATAACGTCAAAATCTCAAATCGAAAGGTCGATCAAATGGAGAAGCAAAAAAATGAGACTTGACATGAACAAAAATCATCCTAGCAAGGCAAGAGAGAACACTCTATCAGCCTAGCTCAACTATTGTCTTTTCCTCTTTGACGTTCGTCCGACGTTCGTGGAAGATGGACACAAAGAACTTGCATAAGTTCTTAGTTTATTAAGGATCGTCCTCTCGCTAATACGAAGCGATAAGGAGTGGTACTTCTTTTTGTCTAGTTTATAACACTTACCCTGAGATTCAATATCGTCCTTTAAAGAACTCAACCCGTAGAAACGCTCTCGAGCATCTGCAAGCGAGATCAGAGCTTTCCGTACATCCTTTGTCAGCAGCAATTCTCTCCTCATTTTCGAAGCTTTCGTCGGGTTAATGCTACCCTTTTTGCATAGTATGATGCTTGGATTTGTCCTGAAATCGCCGGAATTCGATGCTGCAATATCCAAACTCCGGTATGCATTTTCCGGCAGCAGAATTGTGTACAACAAGATCAGGAGCTCAATTTGGGGTTCTCCATCGTAAGAAATCTCGAAATATTCAGAATCCTGGCTGAGGCAGGCAGCGCAATCAAATCTCCTCCATAGCGATAGTCGTGCTCTACTGTGCCGGCTAGAGAACAAAGCTGAACTCCATTGAAGAACCAACTCTAAATCGATATTCACGATATCGTTTGAGTTGTTTGGCTCTGTAAATCCGTATCTGTGAAGCAATGCAGCATTACCCAACAATCCATATGTATTGAAGATCTAAAAAACAAGCACAAAAAGATAAAGTTAATTGAATGTTGATTTTTTATATTTCATCGATAGTCGCTATCGTAAAAAAGAACACGACCAATTTTATTAGCTTCTAAATACATTCCTAAAATTTAAAAAATTGGAAACTAACAAAATGCAAATCTGTTCATCATCTATTTTCTCTTTGACAATCGAAAGACACAGTCTAACTGTAACAACTTAGACTAAAATGATCGTCCCACAACATTAAACTCTACTAGCTCAGCTGAATGAATTACCATGGCAGCACAATTGATTGAGCAATGATTTGATGTAAATCAATATTGCTTAACGTGTTATAAAAAAAGAAGCACTTAAAAAGTAACATGCCTAAATTAGGAGAACAAAAGTAATAATTCGAACCTCGGATCCCATTTCGACGTCTTTTATCATTATCATCTGGAGCACTGAAGGATTATCCTCCAAAGTAGAACAATTGAGGCCAACATCACTCCCTTTCCCAGCTAGAATGTTTTCTGATTCCTTCTTCTCTGGAGAAAAATTTTGACCCGCCGGTTTGCCATCATCAGTATTATGATGGATTTCGTCGTCGTCGGTGGAACTATCATCAAACTCAGCGTGAGAAGAAACCGACGTAAAGTGGACATCCTCGGCTCCTGTCTTGTGGTTAAATCTGTGTCATTGAAGTCATAAATAAGAAAGAAAAGCCACAAATCATCTCCAAATAAAAGGGTTTAACGCAATATATTTATAATATGCATAGCACAATAAAGTTAAAAAATTTATGATTTTTACATTTGTCCTACTAACTTTATTACACTCCCTTTACAATCTCATTTTCGCACTACTGGGGCGATGTGTAACTTTCCGAACTAGTAATGAGATCCTCTACTAAAGTTTTTGTTGTCTTTCAAGATTTTACCAAGGTTTGGAGTATCAACTTTCAGTGCTCTTTCCTTTAGACATTAGTAAGAAATTACCAATTCGTAATGTATTTTTCACAACCTAGAGACCTACTCTGTTCTCTTCCCTAGTTTACGTAGATGAATGTTGAACATTCTCAGTTATTTGTCAATCCATGGTCCAAGCTGTTGCAGGTTGCAAACTAAGTTAAAAAATAACTAGTGCTAGAACAGGGCTTCTATGACAAACTACAGATTTTAAGTTGTTGAAAGTTGTGATTTTTTTCTTTTTCAGATAAAAAAAGAGATTTTTGTATTAAAAAAATGAATAGGAGAAAAAGAAATTCCCCAAAGGTGGAAAAGAGAGAGCCGAAATTTAATTGTTGCTATCGAATTTGAACTGAAACCCGCAGGAAAAATACCATAGGTTTTTTATTTTATGTCAGATTCTCCGACTCAGTCCTCCTCTCATCGCTCAAGATGATTCTCACTCTTGAGGCAGATTATCTAGAATCGAGGAATGTTTGGATCTTTTCACAGCTTCCCTCTCTAGTTTGACTGTCAAAATTGACAGACGAAGGTACATCCTTACTTTGTTATCAGGGAGAGACTAGATCCAACCTTGATGCTCTTTGATTATAGTTAATTAGTTAACAATGAAATCTTTTACTATTTCGCAGTACATGCCATTTTCAGATCACCAACCTACAGTTAGACCAGTGATATCGCGCATTCTCCTAAAATGACTCGATGATCAAATAGATAGATAGGAAAATCACAATCCCAAAATTTTTCAGATCCGAATTTCTTCTATCCTAGGATCCCAATCCAATCAATCTCAATGATCCTAGTGCGGTAATTCAATCCAATCCAATCAATCTCAAGTTGGTGAGGAAATTCATCAATAGAAGTAAAAATAAATGCAGTCGATCAGAAAACAAGATCAGTAATATCCAACAAGATCTGACATAAAGACTAAGATTTCATTGCAGCAAAGTAAAAATCCGATATAAAGCTATGTATTCACAGTGGGAAATAGGCGTAACTTACAGATCAGCCAAAGGAACCATTCCAAATCCATGATATTCATCAATCTCAAAAGAGCGAGAAGCAATAAGGCTTTTTGCACCGAAATATTCTTCAACACCAAAGTATTTAGGATTAAGCTTCATAGCTGATAAATCCATAAGAGGCAGAATACTCTCTTTCCAGTCTTCATGCATAAAAATTATGTCTTCTTTCACTGTCTGCCATCATGTCTATAATTATCAGCAGAAAGCTAAAGCTACAGACACCCTTACAAAACGATCAAAAAAGTAATTCAGCAATAAGATAAAATATATATCAGAGAAAAAGAAGATGAGTATTCTTCCATTCACGAATTCATAAGTGGCACTTAAATTAAAAATGACCGTATACCTCAGTCCATCTAGAGGCTATCGGGAAAGATCCGATTTAAAGTGGTTCTTGTATGAATGATTTAGGTTATTCCTAGTAGGAGGAAGCTTGTGTTTCATACTAAATGAAAACTAGGAAGAAGTCTAAAACTGAAGATCAGTCCCAAATCTGGTGCATGCCTCTACTCTAGCTAGAGAAGTTTGGAACAATGGAGAGAAAATTTCACAATCAGGAGGAGAAACTATAGGAGGCTTTTAAAATCTGGGAATGAGACCTGAATCAAACAACAGAGAGCCTTCTACAACACCTATTCTAGCTATAACTCATGCCTAAACAAGAAGGAAATCTATAATAGTAGGTGGAAATTTCCTTCAGACAAAAACCAAACATCAATTCTTTATGATGGTCCTGTTTCTGATCCTCATAATGACAATGTTCCTAGTTAAAGTTCTCCTAAACTACTCATCCAAATGACAGTGACAATGACAATGATCATTCTACAACATCCATCATCAAAGTTTGTTTATTAAAAGTATGGAAGCTATTATCATTTGCAACTCGTACCTTATGGAGCTCAGTTCCACAGAGAAGCTGGTCAACTTCGTCCAAGGTCCAGAGCAATGGCAAGGACTCTTCATTAGGCAAGACCTGGAGGTAGCCAGCCCAAGGAGAGTCATCGCCCAAGCTTTTCTCATACATAAGCGCAGCTGAAAGCCCTAAATAACCATCCAAATTCGCCTCTTCGATAATGGAAGATGCCCCGCAGGTCTTAATGGTGAGGCACGCAGCCTTGGGTATTGTAGCGACTACATCACCTTCCTTCAAATCACACAAAGCTCTAACGGAAATTCCTTCGTCAATACTATCTGTAAACTGAAGGGCATTGCTATATTGTACATCTTCGGATTTCATCCATCGCTTGAAAGCTCTCAGTCTTCGACTGTTTAACATTAGTGAATAGAGAAGGAGAAGACCCAAGCTTTTAGGTATCAGAAGAAGAACGCCGGCGAAACAGAGGGAAACAAATGACCAAATCCGATTCCCTTTGCTAAAGCGTCAGCGGGAAGTGGTGGTCGAGCAGGAGAGTGTATTGCGCCGGATTAGATAACAAACTTAAAATTACTCTTTATAAAATTGGTACGTTTGCGTTGAACTCCAAATTTACAAAAATATTTGACTCCCCAAGTTTGTTTTGTAAGCAAAAGAGATTCTAATTCCTAAAAGCAATAACCTTGTCCTAAAATTCATTGCAAGTTTCAATGGGGAGTACACCAAAACAACCAAATAACACTTGGTATAAAGAAAAGGACCTATAATTTTACAAGTCATAGCAATCAAACAATGTGTACGAATTCATATTTATGTTCACTATTTTTGCACTTTGACAAGCCCAAGTCATGCCTTTTCTTTATGACTACAAACTAAGAAAATGCTTATAGGCAGGAGGATAGAAGATGGAGTGAACATGTTCAACATTTTTCATGTAGCAAGAAGTGATCCAATGAAGTCCAATCAATGTCGTTCGACATGAGAATATAAAATCAGAAGCCATTGTAACGGCAGGTGCATGCGATCATAACTCCTTACCCCGTGATTAAAATCAAAGACCAAAACTCGGGAATTCATCTGTTTACCTTGCAGATTTGGGCTCCTCATAGCCTGCAGCGTCACTGGTTGATTGTTTGATTGAAGTCGTTTTTCTTGTTCGGTTCCGGTCAACTTTCTCATCTGAATTGATCTGTTTAAAATAATTTATAAAGACAGTAAATAAATTAACGCCTGAAACAATTTCTGAAGTGGCTCGGTGTGTGAGACTACAACATCAAAATTTGAAACTGCCAATATGCAGTCTAAGAATTAGGCTGTCCAATGAATTTCCAGTTCCAGCATCCTATATGGTTTGCAAACAAGACGAATTGGCTGAAGAATCTAATCTAATGAATTTCACTTGCAAACTTGAAAGATGTTTTCATTGATTGATCTTCTTCGCATAAATCCAACATCACAAAATCAGTGGATTTCGGCTCGGTAGAGGAAGGTGCTGTTGTAATGGTTTCCTTAACCTCACATGCAGCAATTCCCACACGAGGCATCGGTTTTCGAAGAGTGGACAATATTTCAAGGTCTGCAAAAATAAAACATTTCCTTTACAGAGTAAATGTAGTTTTTATAACCAAACCAATACTTATCCATAAAAAGAGATCTCTACTAAAGTAAGGATTCTACTTCAGACCCTAAAAAAGGTCGATAAACATAAATACTGAGTGGGGAGAGATGTGGTTCCATAAAATAATATCCATAAACTAACAAATCTTAATTAGTAGATTATGAAGAATATCAAAGTGCTTCAATGCAATAATAATACTTTCTAACCCAACGTGCCAATTAATCATTAACTTACTATCACGTAAAGGTTTGTTTCCCCCACTTGATTTCATCTCATCCCCATTGTACAAGCAAAGCTTTGAACAATATTTCCTCATAACAACATTGCTTTGAAAATTTCCTGCAAGTTCATGCCAAAAAATTTATGGTGGAATGTAACAAATGCTGAGGAAGTATAATCTTGAACCAAAAACTTTAACTTTCTTCCAAACAGAGATCCTGAATTGCTCTGCAGGCATGTTAATTGAGAACAAAATTGTATATTACCTCTCTCATTCAACAAAATTTAATAATCATATAGAAGTACAAGTAGACATATTTTGGAAACTGTCCTATTCAAATAGTCCGCTAAATACGAAGTAAAGTTAGAACTTTATGCTGGTGAAAGAAAAAAAAACGTCTTGGAAGGCCACTTTCTATTAAAAACAATAAATGCCTTCTAGTGCAAATTCAAAAGCCCACCTGCTACAGGAAGTTTGATTTCTTGTTGACTACTTTGTGGTGAGCCATAGTTTTGAAGTTTGCTCCTTTTAAATTCTGTAATGTAAAACTTCCACTATAACAGTATAACAAAGTTACGAGCTCAGATGGAAAACCACAAAAATTTTGAAGGAGGAAAAGCATTGTGAATAGTAATAATTTGGAGCAAACTTATAACTGCGTTTTTTGTAGACATACATCCCAATGTTAAGAAAATATAAATAATTAAATTATCATCATCTTACAAGCTTAAACTTTTACGATTGTTGGTAATTTGTCATGGTATCGGAGCCAGAGATCACAAATTCGAATATCGACAAAATAAAAAATTAATCTCATTAAAAAAAATCCACGTATAAGTATCAATAAAAAAAATTTGACCTATATGTGAGGAAGAGGGTTAAGAAAATATAAATAATTAAATTAACCTCATTCAACAAGCTTAAACTTTTGGGGTTGTTGGTAATTTGTCACCCCCTTTATCCACCAAAAGTATACACCCAAAAAAATACAATTCTGGTAAATTCACTTGCAGTGCAGATATAAGAACGAAAACGACCTCTGATAATTTTCTGGGATGGACTTAGAGTTAAACGAACTTTCTTCTTAATTGAATTATCTTTTCTCGCTCCTGGACATGAGGAAAATTTGTCAGTACTTTGAAGATCACTCTGATAAAAGAAAAGAATTGTCGGAATAAGAGGGCAAAAATTGGAGTATCGCAAAATTTAACATTCTGTTACTAAAAAAAATATATGTATCCGAACTCAATCGTCCAACATACCTGATGTTTCAGTAAATTTAGCGTCATTTTCGTATGAGTTAAGACCAGACAATGGCATGCGAGCTTTACTAGGTTCACCAATGTCGACAAGGTAAGCATTGAACGTAAGAGTTTCTCCACCTCTAACTACTTCACATCGTTTCAAAATCCTACAATCCAGGAGCTTCTTGCAATCATCGTAGAGCTTTGCCTGCAAATAAATGTCGCGATACATTTAGTACGGTTAATTTGAAAATTCAGTTACAAAAAAAGAAAAAATCCAGTAGAGTTTATTCTCCGACTCAGTGAAGAAGTGAGATTTTACAAAGCAAGCATACCGCAAATAAGCAATAGGCGAGCGAGTCTTAGATATCCTCATAAACTGAAAAGAGAATCATGGAAATCAGGAAGAATAAGAAGAATAGAAGAACCTTATTGGTGGAAATGTGGAGCTCTAAGAAACCATCTTGGTAAACCTTACTCTTCTTAGTGTTGTGCTTGGTGTAGGTGACGGTCCACAATTTCAAATCCTCCATTGATACTGTCTACTCTCCCTCTCTCCGATACTGAAATCGAAACTGCACCGGGAAGGCCAGAACAAGAAGCTACGGATGCGACGGAATTTCACACAGTTCCTCCGCTGAGCTTCGGCAGTGATATGAACCATAAATGTCCCAAAATATTTAAAAATTTTAGTTATTTTTCCCTCGCAATTGTTTTAGGTCCGGGGACAGCGGTTCGGTCTGCATTCGGTGAATAACTGGACCGAACCGTGGATATCTGTTGCTGGTTATTGGAACTGGATCGAACCGCACCAGTTGGTTTCACTTGCAATTCAGACCGGTTCAGCCCACCTCTTTTAATAGAAAATAAATGAAAATACTTTAAGCGACCAAATGCCGCCTTAAGAGTGCCTTAGGTAACAGGCAAGAAAAATGCAGCCTTCATTACAAAATTCCTTTATCAAATAAAATAAAATAATTACAATAGTGTTTAGGGGCTCAGCGATAAACCAACAATTTGTGTTATTGAATAGCTAGACCCGCACACGATCTCTCCTCTCGAGGGACTACTGAACTGTCCCGCGACACTGAAGCGTCTCCTTGCATAATATGAATTTCAAACATGAATGATTCCGAGAATGATCATCAACGCTTCTAACGTTCATAGGAATTGCTAATTCATGCATTGAATCAAATGGACTATTTTAATTGCCTTTAGAGCTTCCCGTGCTCCAGGCTCCACAACGTTCTTCTTGACGCTGTCTTGGCTGCCTCTCCCTTTTATCAATTTGAGGCTCCACAACGTTCTTCTTGACGCTGTCTTGGCGGCCTCCCCCTTTAATCAATTTGTTTGTTTTGTAATTGTAAAAAGACAAACTTTGACTCTCAACGAGTATTTAGCTTGTTTTAAAGTTTTTTATTCATTCTTCAAGTTCCATTTGAGGAATAGAAAATCGTGGTATCAAAAAATTTATTATGATTTTTCTTAGTATAGAATGAGTCGAGCACCTTTGTGTAAAGTTCATTACGTCTAGATCTTCTAAATGAGTCATTCACTCGGGGTTAAGGTCTATTTTATAAAGGTATTTCAACTGGATCAGTCATCAATTTCGATTTTATTATAAATTATTTAAATAACAAAATATTCATTTTCTATAAAACCATTGAACTTTTTGTATTAAAAATGGTTGATATTTAATTTCATTTATTATAATATTTTTGTAATACATTATAATAAAATTATTATGTCTATATTTTAATTAATCGTCGTCGTCACGTCATTGCATGTAGCTGTTCGATTCGACGGCACGCATCTGGTCGTTATGCATATTTTAAACCCTTTTAATTCAACCCGGTTCGCAATTTCGTATATATTATTAGCCGATCAGCGCGAAAGCCAGTTAACCCACTGACTCTCAAGCAGTCAAGCTCATCTTTCTTGCCGGAGAAGTTTGCGCAACAATGGCAGCCTCTTGTGCCGCACCCACCTTGATTCACAGCGTGCGTCGAAGCCACGACACTGGCCTTTCGTCCATGACGAATAGGCGAAATTATAGAATTCAAGTTACGGGAGCCGTACCTCTAAAGAGTTGCCAGAACAATTCTCTGCAGCCGAAGTCTCTTTCATTTCCATCGTCGTTATCTGGTCAATCTACTGATCCTCGTCTCGGGAAGGATCACCGTTCTTCTTTCGCTCAAACAAACGCCGTCCGTGAGCTCGTTGGTTCTGTTACCAAAGCTCAGGGCTTCCGCTTCGCCGTGGTCTCGTCTCTGACCCAACCTAAACTTCGCATAATATTTCAATTTTACACTTTGATTTCCCCTTTGATTATTTGTTTATTTATTGAAAGTTTTTGTACGCTGTAATGAAGGTTGTGGCGCGGTTTAACGAATTCATAACGAGGCCGCTGATGGAGGGAGCTTTGGCTACTTTCAGACATTACTCAGTTCAAGAAGAGGATGTTGATGTACGCAGTATCTAAAGCATTCCTTATTATTATAATTTATGTCTTAATTCTTAAAATGCGGGACCTCATTTGAAGTTTTAGGGACTTACGTAGCTCGTTCGAAGAAGAAATAGCTTGAAAATTAGTTATTATTATCACGTCTTTTATCCATTTTGCAAATGTGTATTGTTTCCTTCTGTAAACAGAAATTTTCTTTTTTGTAATGGAAACCTAGAAGTGATAGGATTTGCATTGATAGAAAAATGGATTGGCAAGTAAACCTTTACATAAGGAGTGTTTCTTGGCGAATCTTTCAAATTAAGCCATTATGAAGATGATGTTTAACAACTAATCATTTAACTTTTGTTGCTGTATGTTGACAATAGTGGGAAGAAATATGATTTTCCTTTTTTCAAAACACATTAAATTAGTGTAACTGGTCAGCTGGTGGGAGGAGGAATATGTTATGAACTCATAAATGGTCTGGTAACAAGTAATTCGTGTACTTGCCAGAATTGATTGTCATTAAGGCTTCTTTTAGCTTAAGTTGCTCGATTTTTTTATGTGAACTCTGATTCCACAAATAATATCTAGGCAAGGAACATTTTTATGATTCAGTTAGAAAAAACTGGATTATTTTGACTTCGGAGTAATTTTTTCATTCAACCAGGGATAGATATTTGAATTTGTTATGTCAAAGTTTGGAGGAGTGACCTGAGCGTGTTAGAGACGTGGTTGTTTAAGTGAACTCCCTTTTTTATTAGACTAGATCGTAATTTTAAATGAATCCCGCAAGGAAGTACATTGCCACTTTTGGTTGTAAACTCAATTGTTTTTCCTTGACATTGGTGTCAACTTTATATGGAGATTAACGTTACCTTAGAAACTTTGGCAAATCTGACCACTTGCATTTCCTGTCCAGATCATTTGGGTTCCTGGTGTCTTTGAAATCGGTGTTGCTGCTGAAAGGTTAGGGAGTTCAGGAAAATACCATGCTATTATATGCATTGGAGCTGTGGTATGGCATTTTCTTTTTAATGGTTGTTTGAGTTTATAGCCTTTGAACTTACTGACTACTACTCTGTAGATAAGAGGTGATACTACACACTACGATGCTGTTGCTAATTCATCTGCATCTGGAGTGCTTTCCGCTGGTTTAAAATCTGGTTGGTTTCTAGCTCATTGATGAAATAATTAATTGATTGACAACTTCCACATCAACATCTCTTAATGCTTATCATGTGCTATATTTTTAGTTGAATTGTTTTATAAATTGGAGCAAATAGCCTTTGTAATCGCATTAGAGGAGTTCGTCGGGTTAGTTATTAACTACTGGTTTCAGACGATACAAGTAATTCATAGACATTTGTCTCGTTGTTTTTGTTATTTATTGAGTCAGTTGCCATCTTTGATGAAAAGAAATTGGTAAATGGACAACTCAGTTGAAAACTTTGTAACTAGGGATCTAGAAATGAGTCTTTTAGGAGGAGATGATAAAAAACTGTCACCGGCGTCATCATTTTCTTTTTTCTTTTTAGGAGTTCCGTGCATATTTGGGATCCTTACTTGTGAAAACATGGATCAGGTAAACTTGATTTAGAGCATTTTCAATTAAAAGTTGAGAAAAGTCTTAGTATTGTCCCGTTTTCAAAATGTGACGGGATCTTTGAACATTGTTGCAGGCTATGAATCGAGCTGGTGGTAAAGTTGGTAACAAAGGTTCTGAGGCTGCATTGACCGCTGTAAGTTTGAATACTTAATGGTGTTCTGTAAGCAGTATGATTTCCAAGCAGTTATGCTTTTTCCTACTGGTTGCAAACACAGATTCTAATCCTCGCTTATTTATCAACTGTGCTATATCAACCTCTAACATGATTTGGTGATTGTGGGAGTGAAGAAAAGTATATTTAAGTTAGGGATGAGGACATGTAGTCGTCAACCCTTTGCTCTTCTTTCTTGCCCTCTCTCCCCTGCTATATGCATCGAATAGTTACTTATACTAGTCATAGCTCTCTGAGAATTGGATTTCTGAGTAGCTTCACCCTATTCGTGATTATGCATTATGTTATCTCTAATCCAACGATTGAAGTAGTAGTTAATTAATTTGGTTTTTGTGCTGCAGATGGAGATGGCATCATTGTTTGAGCACCATCTGTAGTTGTCATCCTCTGGGTCTGATATGTAAGATCTAATCCTTCTCATGTTTATCAGCCACCATGGCTTGCAATGGCGTGATCTCATTTGCATACAATAAACACTGCACTTTCAGTTAGTTACGCTTTAATATCTTAAAATTCTATCATGGACAATCATAGGAACATTTCGAGAAGTCGAAATCCTATCAAACCACAGTCATGTGAAATACTTTTTGATATTGCATTTTGAATGAGTTGCCGCCCATATTATAGTCATATATAATGTTCTGATGTGGAAATTAAATAAATCTCGACCGGTTACAATCGTCAATTTTTCAAGTCTCAAATATTGGTTTCGTCTGCCTGCCATACTCATTCTCTTTAGACATCTACTCGTCAGTAGTGATGAACTGCAGGCGACGAAATCAAGTTTCAGTAAAAAGGTTTAATTTCTGTCTCGTGAATCTATTATCTTTTCCTTTTTTTTCCCTTACAGTGGTGTCTTACAGATGACGTGGAGTCATAAAACAAGGGCAATCCATGTCCAAAAATAAGTGGAGCTGAGTTTTTTTTTTTTTTTTGTTTTGTTTTGTTTTGTTTTTGTTTTAACTCTAAGAGTTGAGTGTAACTTCATATATCTTGAACATTAGTGTACACATAATATGGAGAATTTGATAAATGTACACAATATTTCTGTATTTTAAAGATTTTAATTATTATCGAGAGAAATGACTTGATCAGTTGGTTTTGAAATTACTTATCCAAATGAATAAGGCTTTATTGAAGTGTAATATTAGATGTTTTCGGAAATTTTACACTCTCGTAACATTCATGTAATTTTATTAATTAAGATAAATTATAAATAATTAAAATAAAATATAATTAGATTGAATAACGAACATTAACAAAATTAAAAAGTAAATTATAATTAATGATCATGTAAGATTTTGCAATTAAAATGACACTGTTAAAATAAAATAAAAAATCTTTAAGTTATAGGTCATTAACAAAATAAATTTTAAATTATTTTTATTAACAAAATAAATTTTAAACTATCATATGTTATCAAGTTAATCCTCTAAACATGGTTGACTGCAATATAAATGCGGGAGACCGCACGGTCAACTGCGTGAAGCTGAGATCGTCCGTTCTCGAGTATGTTTTGCACAAATTTCAAGTGCGGAAGACGCAAATAGTTGAATTATTAGCAAATGATAGTTTAAAATTTGTTTTGTTAACAAATATAGTTTAAAGTTTGTATTGTCACGTTATAGTTTAAGATTTTTATTGATAATTTCTCCCGTAAACAAGAAAAAAAATGATGGAAGATTAAATTGAAATAAACTTACTTAAAAATAATAATAAATTTTAGGGTTTTACCAAAAAAAATCTCAATTTTTTTGTTTTTTTTTTTAACAAAAACCAAACTTTCAATCCTAACAAAACAAACCCTGTCAGTTAGGGGTGGACACGGTCCAGTTCGGTCCAGGTTCCAAGTTGGAACTAGACCGAACCGAACTTTTTGGGATTTTGAATACTAGGATCGAAACCGGTCCTGGGAGAACTGGTACCAAACTGGAACCGGACCAAATATTTGGTCCAATCCCGGTTCCTCCCATCCCGTTATTTTTAGCAGAGAGGTGATGAAATCAAGCGTGATGAAGTCAGGTCTATTGCGAATGAGACACTTTTCTTCACTGGATGCCATCCTGATCCAAAGTTTAGCAATGGAACTGAGGTCAAATTTCAAGGAAAATAAACAAAATTAAAATCCTAAAAAATTGAAAGCGAGGGTTCTCGACGAATCTCTTAATCTGCAGAAAACTCCAACTGATAATAACAACCAAAGCTTGCCATAGCCATAACTTACTTCCAGTTTCAATCTATTTATACCTCTATGTCCATCTTCTATTGGGTCTCCACATTTTTTTGCTTTTATGTCTCTGTCTCTCTCTCTCTCTCCAAAGCTTCTTCTTCTTCTTCTTTCTTCTTAATATTTTCGATTTACGGGGAGTTAAGGATTGTAAAAATGGTTCTTGGGTCTTCTTGTTCGATCCATCTTTATGCTTTCGGAGCATGCTGTTGCGAAAAATCGTGATACGCAAGTGTACGTGTCGCACAAGTAATATAGTTTTTAAGTAAGAGTCGAACCCACGAGGAATAGTTTTACTAAAATTTTAAATTAAGTTAATTTTAAATTAATTGGACTAAAACACTTTAATTTTTATTAAAAAGATTTGATTTTTATTTGATTTTAAATTAAACAATTAAATAACTAAAGTAATTGAAATAAACGAATTAGTAAACTAAAATAAATGGCAAGAAAATAATTAAAGATTTGGTAAATATTAAGAAAGAATCTAGGGATTCTGATTTCACATCTACTTTCCTATTTAATATCTCTAATTTAGTTAATATTTTCTAATCCTACGTGTTGATAGCGATTTTTCTATTTTAATTATTATTATCTCCCGAGCTATAATAATATTATCCAACTAATAGGTTATCACCTCCCGGTCTCAAACTCAAATCAGTTGAATACATTAAGTGCAGAAAATGATAAAATTACATAAAAGTTCTAACTATCCCTAGTCTAGATCAGTTCATGGTAAACTCATCAATGCCCAGTTATTTCGCAACTTCCGTCTTTTGAAACAACCCTAAAAATCTTAACTTTGGCGATCAGGCAAAATTAAGCATGAAGAACAGACAAGAATACTCAACACGATATCGGAAAAAGGAAAATAAAAACTAAATTAGAAATATTAAACAGTCGAGTTTCAGTTACATCATAACCCTAGAAAATAAATTTAGTTCATACTAAAATAAAGAAAAACAACGAAAATAATAAAGAAGTTCATAGTTCAGAAGAGAAAGGGAAAGAAAAACTATGCTGAAAATCAATTCTCGAAGCTCTCGCTCCGTTCCGGTATCTCGCTAGGGCTGCTCTCCCTCCTTTCTGAATGAATCTCCAATTAGGTTAACATATAACCTATTTATCAATTAATTTGAAGCCCAGCCCACAATCATCTTCGACGGCTAAGATTAAAACAAGCTTCAACGGTCCAGATTCAAATACCTCCATCAATTAAAATAGCCGATTGATCAACGGTTGAGATTAAAACAATTAAAATATCTGATCGATCGACAATTGCTCGCTTTTCTTCTGGAATGATTTCACCGAAACCTGTAATTCTCTAATTTTTCTACACACTCACCAAATACATCAGAATTTTCATATACTTTGAGTAAAACTCATCAATTCAAGTATTAAAGAGTACAATAAAGTGTGTAAAATACACACTTATCACATGCGATTGGGTTTTAGGTGTGGTTTCTGCTTCACAAAGAGGGTGGAAGATGGAAGAGGAAGGTTAGAAAACCTACTTCCATGGCAAAAAATGATGAAAAAGGCGTGGACTCAAGGAGACGGCCAGACGGGGACTCGGGACTCGGGAGGTTCAGACTTTAGAGTTCAATTTCAAACTCTGAAGTGTGAACTTCAGAGTAGAGTATTAGGGCATCCGACCCATGGGTCGGATAACCCGTTTCCACCGAACTGACCCATGGGTCGGTACTCCCACGGTTCGGGTCGGTTCTCGGTACTCAGAACCATGGATCAGACTGCGATCCACGGTTCCTAATTTTTTGGAACAAGGATCGGCTCCTAGTCACACGAAACCGGCCAAACCGATGGTACGGTCCGGTCTGCTTGTTCCAGGCCGATTCTGCCCACCCCTATTACCAGTCGGCCGATCTCCGTCCGTTCTCAAAAAATGCCATAGAACGGATGATCGTTTTTCGACAAACGGTCGTCCGTTATTTCCAGTGACACTTGACACATCGGATCGGACGCACATGTTGGATGTGGACACCCTCCGTTGCACGTGCAGTGCACGGTGCTCAATAACAGACAGTTGGTTTCGGAGAACAACTGACAGTTCTCACCACACAGCCGCCCGTTCTGCGAGAACAACCAACCGTTTCGGGATATGGACCCTCCGTTGGTAAATTGAGGGCAAAAAATAGTCGGACGTTCCACTAACATAGCCGACCGTTCTAGAGAACAGTCAACTGTGTCGGGCAATTGACCCTCCGTTCTGAGAAGAACGGTCATACGTTATATAATAACAGTCGACCATTCTTAGGGAACGGATGGCTGTTGTGGGCTATTGACTCTCCGTTCATAAAATTAGGGCAGAGAACGGAGGGTCACCACCCCCTAAATGACCGTCCGTTCCTGATAGTTTATATAGAAACAGAGGCCAGAAACTTTTCCCCACCTTTAAAAACTTCAAATTTCTCTCGGCCATTTTACGTTTTTTTCTCAAAAATCTGATAGTTTTTAGCTCCACCTTGTTGATTTGTCCATTATCAAGTGTTTCCATTGATTTTCAGCTAAAATCCGACAAATCCAAGCCCTTAAATTCGTAAAAAAAAAAATTCTAAAAATCCCCTTCAAATGGCTGAAAGATTGATTATTAGGCGAAAAATTGGGCTGTTAGAACGTCGGCCACTATCAACATCGCAAGAAGGTGCGACACAAGGGGACCTGACTAACCGGCCAGACGTGCTGCGACCGCAATTTGGGTTCATGTCGCTTGAATTTCGAAATCAGATGTGCAAATAGCAGTTCGAGTTAGATCAATTACACCGCTCAATTATGCATTCAAAGACAGTGGACTTTAAAGGTTAGGAGTCCCTAGAGATCCAGGAGATGTTCGACATAATCGGCCTGCACGGGGTGTACAGTGTGCGGGGCAAAAGCTGTGACCGAATTGTTCACCTATTTTTTGCGAACTTGACCTTTAGAAGGAGGTCGGGAATTATAACGACGTACATTCTGGGTACGGAGATTGAAGTTACTCCAGAGACAGTCAATGAGTTGATTGGGTTTGCCGGAGAAGGGGCGGAGAGATACTATCATGCCTCCCGGGACTGTCCTTTTGTCGGATCGGACGAGGGAGTACAGTTAATGAGGCAAATTCAGCGCAACTCTAACATTGCGGGGTTCGTGAAGCTCATCACCCTTAACTATGACTATATACAACAAATACAAATAGCTATACCATAACTGTTAAAAACATCAACCAAAAAGAGTTACGCATTCCATCATTTTCACAAACAGAAATCTACAATAAACTACCAAAATACAAAGCCCCACATCCACCAAAGACCATGGTCGAGGCGCCCCGACAAGTGCCTGCACCGGCATGCTCCATGCGCCATCGACTACCACCTAGTCCCGGGCTTCCTCATCTAGCTCACCTGATCTTGTCTTCACCTACACCACATAACACACACACACGTAAGCTTTCGCTTAACAAGTAATGAATAAAGAATGTAAACATGCACCATGCACCCACAACTAGGACTGGGCGCGGTCCGGTCCGGGCCGGAACCGGACCGGACCGTGGGTTTCGGGAAATGAATTCCCGGAACAGGAACCGGTCCCTAGCGGAACCGATACCGAACCGGTTCCCTCCCATACTTTTTTTTTTTTTTTTTTTTTAATTTAAAAAAAACAAACATTTAAAGAAACATAACGAGAAAACCACTGAAGAGACAAAGAGAGCCTAACACAATACTTCCAAAATAAAGTTTACCTTCTGTAAATGAATTATTTTTCATGAAATGACATATTTCTCAATCCTGCTGTCTTATTTTCCAAAGAAAATTCATATCAATTAACAAAGAAAAGGGAAGAAGAAAGAGATATCTTTCTTTATTCTCACACTGGTATAGGAGGTGCTGTTATTTTTTCCTATAATACATGTTATGGAAGTCTGCACTAGTAAAGCATACATTGAAATTTGAGAATACTTCTAAAATTTATACAGACCTCACTTCTGCATTTCAGCCTGTATATTGCCTCCCTAAATGATGACACAAAGCTGTTGTTAATTCTAATCTGCAACATGAAATCAAATATATTGAGAAATTATAAATTAAACAAAACTCAAAATTATAAATTCTTAAAAGCGTATTTTTGATTGACCCATTATTATGAAGTCTTAAATTATTATTTACAGTTTCAATTTTAAGCAAAAAAGAAAAAGCCTTGGTAAAAAGATGGGACGAGTGACTATGTTGATGACAGTGAAGAGAAGACATCCATGGAAGCTTTGATCTTTTGGAATATTAGAAGACTTAGTTTCAGATCAAGAGCCTGTGTTTATTATCTCTGTGTGTTTCTCTATTTTATCAGCGTTGAATGACAGAAATCCAGAACACTTACACCACAGTTGCTCTGAAGTAAAATCTTGAAATACTCTGTCCCTAATCCTGGGTTGCAATAGGAACAGAAGGGTATAAATAAATTGACTAGTACAAAAGCCCGTAAGTTCTTAGTGCTAAAGTACTTCAAATAAATGGAATTAGTACCTATAGTTCAGAAAACAATGCTCCAACACCTGCCCAAAAAAGGAACCATACAAATAGAAGCCAATAGCCATCAATATCAAATCTCTACTCCAATTTTCTCAAGAGTAATAGACAGACGTGAAATTTCAACTTCAACATAAAATTTCTCAAACGAAATATAGGATTCAAAGTTCAAACTAAATCCAATTATCCATCGGTAAAATGAAATTAACGAAACTAAATTTAACATCTAAAATTAAATTTAAGTATCAAACATACTAAGTAAATCAGCAAATTCAACTGGCCAGAAATAAAATTGAAAATGAGAAACTAAATAATAAGTCCATATCAATTATCAAGTCATCAATGTGTCTTCTTCTTCAAAATTTTCACCGGTAATAGAATCTGCAAAATGAAAATATTGAAGATATTAGTTAATCATTAGAGATAAACATATAAAACAAATAAATCTTAAAATGTTCAAACCTTCATCAATAGTTGTGATGCTATCTTGCAAAATTTCATCATTGATTGGAGGAATTTTAAAGGGATTGAATGTTTTTAGCCAACTCTGAAAGCATATAAGAGCTTCAACATTTTGGGGGGTTAGAGAACTGCGAAAGGAGTCTAGAACACGACCACCACAACTAAAAGCAGATTCTGATGCCACCGTAGAAATTGGAATGATCAATATATCTTTCGCAATTGCACTCAAAACTTGATACTTCTCAGAGTTCTTCTTCCACCAAAATAATATCTCAGAACTGTCTGAAAATTGCTCTAATTTCTCAGACAAGTATTGTTCAATCTCTGACATATTAATTTCATTATTTCTCTCAAAAGAATTTCCAGCCCCATAAAACATTGAGTATACTGCAGTTGAACGAGTTTGAATCAAAGAATTCATGGACTTTGGAGACTTTTGTCGACTAGTGCTGCTACTTGGAATCTGCTCTTCATTTATTGTATCACCTTTGTATTCGGTATACAATTTCTCAATTACATCCTCTACCTATTTTGAGTATTGCGTAGCCCTTTCACTGCCAAATAAAATTATCAAACAATGCCGTAAAAATCTCATTTTGCAACTAGGATCAAGAATAACGGCAACGTATACAAGCATGTTTATTTTCTCAAACGATCTCCAATATTTATCAAACTTCTTTTGCATATCGGTGGTCATTCTTCTTAGCGTCAAATTGTCACCGTTAGCAAATGTGTCAATTGCAATCTTCAAATTACATACTTCACTAACGTACAAATTTGCTGTAATGTGCAGAGAAGCAGAAACATTTACTGTCATGGTATGAAATGTTTCTAAGAATTTAATGTATTCTCGAATGCAAGACCAATCTTTAGTTGTGGGTAAACCGTTTCATTCCATTTCATGCAAAAAAGACACATCATTCTCTACTAATTTTTCAAACGCCATTTCATACTTCTCAGCGCTTGCCAACATCAAGTACGTAGAGTTCCAACGAGTAGGAACATCTAGTGACAAAGTATTTGTACATGTAATCTTAACCGCATCAACGCAAGCTTTGAACTGTTGCAATCGTGCCGGAGAAGACCTTACGTACTTGACCACTTTTCGTACCCTTGCTATGGACTCAACATGTTCTTTCAAACCATCAGAAACGATTAAATTCAGAACATGTGCAAAACACCTCATGTGCATATAATCGCCATTTAAAATCAATCCCTTCCAATTTCTGATTGTCTTCGTCAAATAAGAAATAGCAACATCGTTGGAAGACGCATTGTCAACGGTTACTGTTGTAACTTTTTCAATCTCCCAATTAAGCAGACATTTCTCAACTTCCTTACCAATAGATGCACCTTTACGATTTGGAATCAAGCAAAAATTCAGTATCTTCTTTTGCACTTTCCACTCTTCATCTATATAATGACCCGTTAGCACCATGTAATTCAAGTTTTGAATAGATGTCCATGTGTCAGTGGTCAGACATACTCTTTGTGATGTTGAAAAGAAATACTCTTTCAACTTGGTTTTTTCACTCTGAAATATCTTGCGAATATCTCGTGCAACAGTCCTTCGAGATGGCATAATAAATTTGGGATTTAGACACATACAAAACGTTCTAAAACCAACTCCTTCAACCACTTTCAATGGTAATTCATCCAATATAATCATCTTCGCAAGAAAATCTCGAGCAGCCATTATTGTAAATGTGGGTAGACCAGCAGCCTTGCTCTCAATATGTCTAAAGATCAAAGGTGGCTGCTTACTGTCCAAATTTCGGGGAAACTTTTTGCATATCTTTATATGCTTGATCAAACTTGACGTCCCATTTTTTGTCGGGTGCGCAGCATAAAGTTGTCCACAATATTTACATTTGGCTGAATCACTGTTGGGTACCCTACTGTAGTGAATCCATACATGAGACTTTGTTCTTTTTGATTCTACCTACGAATTTTCACTAGGACTATCCATCTTTTCATAATCCATAGAGAAAAAAATTATTTTCAGCAATCATCATTCAAGTTCAAACTAGAAAGTAGAAACAGTGACAAAATCAACAAAAACAGAAGCTAAAAAGCTAAGGAAAGAAGCAGACAAACAAGTTCAAACATTAAGCACAATATTCAAAGAAAAAGTTTACAATATTCAGACCAATAAACAGTACTGCAAATTTCAAAATATGTAAAGCCTTTTCAATGAAACTCACCTTTCAAATTGCATGGCCTTTTTTTATTAGCAAAAGGAAATTCCCGCTCATCAAAGGGACTTTTCTGATAAATACATATTGTTTTGCAAAAAGGTTTCTTGGAAAAGGAAAAAGGGTGTTCATAAAAGGGATGATTTCGTAAAGTTTTTGCAAAAAAATAAATAAATTATTTTGTGTTCATTAGGATTTAGGGTTCTGATGTCACAATCAACGTTATGTGCTAGAAGTAACACAAAGTGAATTGAAATCAGTCTAATACCAAACCCCACCACTATAAATAAACAAAAGATTGTGAGATAGGCTTCAGTTTAGGCAGGATCATGGCGAAATTTTCATAAAACTAATTTTGAAACTCAGGTTTGGAAGTTTAGTTATTGTTCTTTGATAAAAATAACTTTGAAATCGAATCTGCACGATTTTCTTCCCAAATATTGAAATTTTTTGATGGCTGAATGAAAACTCACCTTTCAAATCGGAGTTGTTCAGTTAACGGTCGGAGCTGCGTGAGTCTGAGACGTGAGATCGGGGACGGGGTCGTCGTTGCTGAGCCACTGAGGAGAGAAAGGAAATGAGGGAGGGCACTAGGGCAATGGCGCAGGGCTTGCTCGCTGGTCGCTGGACGTGAAAATTGAAATAAAATTAGTGAGGGTTTTTTTTTTTTAAGTTATATGACCCATGGGTCGGATAATCCACTGGGCCGACCCATGGGTCTCGGTTCTCCCGTGGGATTTCCCGGAACCGGTACAGGGAACCGGGAACCGGGAACCGGACCGCGGTTCCCAGTTCCCCGATCAGTGGAACCGGAACCGGTCCCACAGGAGGCAGAACCGGCCAAGAATCGGCCCAGACCGCCGGTCCGGTCCGGTTTTGCAGTTCCAGGCCGGTTCTGCCCACCCCTACCCAAAGCCCCCTAACACATGCCAATTCCACTCACTCTGCTGCTTCTTACTAATGCATGTTAACAACGAGGCGTTAAACTCTCTAGTGTCACTTGCATTTTAACAACTAGATGTTCAACCCTCTAGTGCGACTTGCACTTTAACACCGAGGCGTTCAACCCTCTAGTGCGACTTGCACTTTAACACCAAGGCGTTCAACCCTCTAGTGCGACTTGCACTTTAACAACGAGGCGTTCAACCCTCTACTTGCACTTTAACAACGAGGCGTTCAACCTTCTAGTGCGACTTGCACTTTAACAACGAGGCGTTCAACTCTCTAGTGCCACTTGCACTTTAACACCGAGGCGTTCAACCCTCTAGTGCCACTTGCACTTTAACAACGAGGCGTTCAACCCTCTAGTGCCACTTGCACTTTAACACCGAGGAGTTCAACCCTCTAGTGCCACTTGCACTTTAACATCGAGGCGTTCAACCCTCTAGTGCGACTTGCACTTTAACACCGAGGCGTTCAACCCTCTAGTGCGACTTGCACTTTAACAACGAGGCGTTCAACCCTCTAGTGCCACTTGCACTTTAACACCGCGGCGTTTAACACTCTAGTGCCACTTGCACTTTAACACCGAGGCGTTCAACCCTCTAATGCGACTTGCACTTTAACAACGAGGCGTTCAACCCTCTAGTGCGACTTGCACTTTAACACCGAGGCGTTCAACCCTCTAGTGCGACTTGCACTTTAACAACGAGGCGTTCAACCCTCTAGTGCCACTTCCACTTTAACACCGAGGCGTTCAACCCTCTAGTGCGACTTGCACTTTAACAACGAGGCGTTCAACCCTCTAGTGCTACATGCTACACATTTCATGCTTATCAATCACATCATGCCCCAACACTTATTTTTGTAGCTTAACATGACATATGCCACTCACACAATACTCAAATACCAAACAAATTACAACCCAGCAATTTATTCACACGCTACTAAATATAAACAACACAACTATCAAACAATAAATCCTACCGTTCCGTGGTGTAGGCCCGAAGGCGACAAAACACACAATCCATTACTTACCTGGCGTCCTAGCTCGCTGAGGATACTCGGTTCCCTGTCCACCTATGGCTCGAGCTACGAAAATTATTCAAACTTCATTAAAATCAAGCTTACATTCACCAATTTACTCTCAAATTACCATTTCTAGCCTAAGCCAACTAAACCTAACTAAACAGCCCACTAATTTGGATTCGGTAAAAACTGACCCGAAAATTCAGACGCGCGTAACTTTCGTGTCGGTTATCGGAATCGAACGATTCCAGCGGCCACGTACTCCTCTACTAACCTAGTTTAACCTGCCAAAAGAAAATTTAAAACAAACAGTCGTAACTAGGTCAAAAACAGCAAAACCCGAATCTGCCCTAAATCGAAAATTTTTTCCCTTTTCGGTTTTCCATCAATTCTCCTCTGTTTCCTCACCAATCAACCACATATACCCTCAATTAGCATAATCGAATCAAAATCCCAAGGCTACACGCAGCAAAAACTCCAATTGCCGGAACAGGGCTCGCTGCCTTTAGTCCAGACAGGACTCTTCACGGCCAGACAATTATTGCAAGCCTAATGTGCGTCAATCTCAGGCCAAGACCGCCCAAAAACGGCCGGTGATTGGAGCTTAATCAAGCTCGTCACCCTCGACCATGAATAAAACCGAAACAGGGCAAAAATAGGGCTTACCGATCAATCCTGTGCGCGAAGACGGCCAAAAATGGCAGCCCTAGAATCGCCGACGTCGTCTGGCCGCAGAACGTCAGAAAATGCGGTGGTGGTCGGAGGAGGGACGTCGCTCGGATCTCTCTCTCTCTCTCGTCGGGAGCTCGAGCCGAAGAAGAAGCAGAATGGCTTCTTCGTGAAGCCATTCTGTTTTAAATAAAAATTTTATTTTATTTTTTTTTTCTTTTAACCAATTACTAAATTGCCCTTATGTGTTTAAACTAAAGGCTACGTACGTCATAGAAATTTTTCGGGTGTTACAAAGACACAGCGGGCCACCGACGTATTTGATAGGCTTCATTTGATTCAGATGAGCCTAGTTGAAGTCGACGGGAAGTAGATGGAAAAGAGAGATCAGAGAGCATCCACCTCTCAAGATGTTCCTATGGAAGAAGCACCCGCGCAGACAGAGATAGGGTCTAAGAGACTCCATCAGCTCGAAGTGAGACAAACATAGTCTGATAGAGAGGTGATGGAGTCTCATAGACAGATGATGAAGTACCTTCAAGGGATGATAGACTACCAAAGAGATACGAGACAAATCATTTAGGATTGAATGGAGACCAATGACGACGATGTCCAACCGTTCTCCCTGTCATCTTAGTTTATGTTTTGTAATTTACTTTATTTTAATGTAATTTATTTTGATGTAATTTAGTTGTTGCTACAAAATTCTGGAACTGTTTGATGATTATAAACTTGTCATTTAAATATGCAGGAACTGTTTGAAACTAGTTATGGGAGAGTCATAAAACAAATGAAATTCTGTCCCATTTTTCAACTTTTTTTTCACTAAATTATACATTATAAAAAATTAATGTTAAAAAAATATCAAACGATATTGGATTTACTTGAAAATTTGACCGTATGTTCATCAAACCATGGAAAGATAATAAAAAACTTTTCGTGATTTTCTAGCAAATTGTACGATTTATTGTCATTTTAGTGAATTAAATCATAAAACATACTTACATTACACATTATAAAAAATTAATTTTAAACAAATACCAAACGATATTGGATTTACTTGAAAATTTAATCGTTTGTTCTTCAAACCATGGAAAGATAATAGAAAAATTTTCGTGATTTTCTAGCACTTGTACAATTTATTGTCATTTTAGTGAATTAAATCATAAAATGTATTTATATTACACATTATAAAAAAATTAATTTAAAAAAAATACCAAACGATATTGGATTTACTTGAAAATTTGACCATGTTTACCAAACCGTGGAAAGATAATAGGAAACTTTTCGTGATTTTCTTAGACTTTTACGATTTATTGTCATTTTAGTGAATTAAATCATAAAACATACTTACATTACACATTATAAAAAATTACCAAACGATACAACGTGAATATAGTCATACGTTTCTTCGTCCATAGCCATGTGTAGAAGATTCCTGCACATAATGAAAACTATATTAAGAAAAATAATGAAAGTATGTGTAACGCCCCGAGTCTCCACGACCCGGTTCGCTACAGGGACTACTCTGGCTAACACGACTCTCTCAACTATCTCATTCGCTTAAACTTCCAATGCTGGAAATACCTTCCAATAAAACTCACGCAGCGGAATTAAAACTAACCTCCCGAAGTTCTCTTATGTTTTACCTAGCTACCTAGACTTACTAATCTCCCATAATCCTAACCGTTAGACTTCATGGCATCCTCCCCGAAAATTTCGACAGAGTAACGCTTGAAAATGGCGCCCCCAAAATACTAAGTACCTGCATAAAAATAAATCATCAACCAATCTAGAATATTTCAACTCATCTAACCAACATACGAAATCTCCAGACAATCATCATATCAGCAAGAAAGACTGTACTACTGACTAAAATGAAGAAAATCCACAGTATAGGACGACACATCACCCTTAACTATGAATGTATACAACGAATACACAATACCCCCACAAAAAAAAAAAAAAAACAAAAAGAGTCCTACTCCCTATCAACACCGTGCCACGGCTCCTTGGGTCGGGTCGCCCTAACACTGCCATCAGCCGGGGCTCTGGTCGCACATCACCAACTGTCATCTACTCCTGGTCAGGCTCTCGGTACTCACCCTCCTTCTCAGCAGTGCCTACACCACAGAACACATTGTAAGCTCAAAACTTAGAAAGTAGAGTGCTGAAAAATAAACATGAAGCATGAAAACTGGTTGTGCAATCCTAACACATGCACGTCTCTACACACGTTGTCATCACCTCACCTCACCGCATCGCATCTCACCGAAGTTCGGAATGCAACCACAACGGGCAGTCGGTCCGTACACTGCACTGTTGACCGGCACGTCGTTGTCGTCCTGGTTCCTCCAGGAACGGGGCCCATAAGTCACACCCAAACCCCTTGTCTCGTCTCAAAATGCAACTGCCCGAGACAGTCGGTCGATACACTGCGCTGCCATCGGCACGTTGCCACAGCTCCAACTCGTCCCGAAAGCGGGGCCTACAAGTCACACTCCAGCCACTATCTCGACTCATGCAACCGCTCGGAGCAGTCGGTCGATACACCGCGCTGCCACCAGCACGTCGCCACTACTCCAACTCGTCCCGCAAGCGGGGCCCACAAGTCACACTCGAGCCCACTGTTGCCTGTCCACACCGTACCTCACATCCACTACTCTCTCGTGCTTAAAACATGCTCAAAACATTTTCGTAACTTTTAAAACATGAGGCATGCTAACCATAACCAACTAACGACGACTTCACATACACATCACATCACATACGTACCCAAGACCCACAACATGCACAAGACTCACATCATACATACAACTGTGGTGTAGGCACCTTCTGGGCGACTCTCAAGCATTTACACTCACACTACTACTTACCTGGCGTCCTAGCTCGCTCGGGTTTGGCAGGTAACGTCACATACGGCTTCACCTAGCAAAATTTAAAATCCATATTAGTACCTAGGCTTACACTCACCAATTCATTCTAAAACTAACATTTCTAACTTAATCTAACTCACATCTAACTAAACTGGTCACTAACTCGGTTCGGTTAAAAGCCGACCTGAAACTTCGAACGTGTATAATTTTTACGTCGGTTATCAAAATTGAACGATTCCAGTGACCACGTACTCCTCTAATATCCTAGTTTAACCTACCAAAAGGGAATTTAAAACGAATGACCGTAACCGCCAAAACCCAAAAAAACAGAATCGATCTATTATGCTAAAACGTCCAAAATTTAACTTTCAATCCAATGTCATCAATTTCATTATCAATTAACTCCATTCAGGTCAATTTAAGCTTGGCACAACACAAATTGAGGGTTCCCCACTCGAAAACCTGAATTTCACCTAAACTTTGAATTTGCGTAACTTTTGCTACGCTTATCGGAATGACTCAATTTTAGCGGCTAAACGCTCCCCATAAAACCTATTTTAACATACTAAAAGGGATTTTAAAACGATAAATCGTAGCTAAGTGAAATGCGCCAAAAATAGAACCGGTTTTACACTAAAATGTCCAAAATTTCAACTTCAATCCAATTTCACCAATTTCTTCACCAATCAGCCACATTTCATTCATTCAAACATAATCTAATTAAAATTGAACAATCCAGCTCAAATTTGAAACACTCCTTGCACAATTCCTCTCGGTTTCTCTCTGAAAAATTTGGGCACTACTGCCCATTGATGATCACCCATCTCACACCTCTAATTCCCCCATATTTTCGTCACAAAAACAACCAAAGAATCGACCCGACTCACTTCATCAGTCAGACTATACCTCGGCCGATTAACAGAGAGGAAACATGGAGGAGAAGCTCACTTTTTTTTGGTCGGGTCTGGCGCGGAAAAGCCGAACCATAATCTGGCTTCAGCTCGACAGAGTAGTGGAATGCTGGCGTCCTTCTCCTTCTCTCCCTCTCGTCGGTCGTCTGCAGAACGTGCTCGGGCTCTCTCTCTCTTCGGGAGCTCGAGCTGCAGAAAATGAATGGCTTCTTCGTGAAGCCATTCAATTTTTATTTTATTTTTTTTGTTTTTGTTTAATTTGTTAACTAAATTACTAAATCGCCCTCACGTGTTTGAACTTCCGTATTTCCGTTAAGTTCGCGTTTTCTCGCCCTAAAATTTTGGAAATCATTTTTCAAATAAAATCTTAAGTTTTAATAAGCTAATTAGCCCGTTAAAATCTCTCACGTAATTCTAACAGGACTTTTAATTTATTCGGCAAAATTTCTAGATTATTACAGTATGTTTATGAAAAAGAGGTTGAAATGTACTCGCGTCCCGTCAAATGTGTCAAATCTCATAAATGTGTCATGAGAAACAGAAGCAGAAACATCGCCTGAAGTGGATCCCCTGTCAGGACAAGTGCGACTATTATGCCCATGACGCCGACATATACGACACGCCATCGTAGATTTCTTCATAGAAATTTTCGACCTCGATGGTTCATCGACATTGCACACTTTATTCTTCTTCGGCCTACCAGGTTGGCGTCTTCTCTCAAGCAGAATGATTGGGTTCTTCCGTGTATGGGCAGCCACATGTCAATGCTACTAATGGGACGAATGAAGTTTGAGTACATCTCTAAATATGTCGCCCGGTGATAATGTCGATGAACGAAATTTCTAGTGGCAGTCTGATGAAATGAATGCATGGAATGAAATTGACATATGAGATTCTAGTAAGTTCTCACCTGCAACAGTTGCACGTTCTAGCTTCCTAAACTTTTTCTTTATCTTAGGACAAAGGAGGTTGGTTGACGAGAGCATCTTCTCGTATTTTTTTACAATGCGAGTTATTAAGGACTTTCGAATCATTTCGAACATGGTCAGGATCGGTTTGTCCCTAGCCGGCAATAGAATTGCATTGAACGACTTGCATAAATTATTCAAGCCCATATCGCACTTGGTGTAACGCCCCAATTTAAAAATTCTCAATTTGAAACCCTAGAATTTTTCCCAAATTGATTTGAAATTGAGTGCCGAATCATAATTTGAAAATTTAAATATTAATTGAAAACTTTAATTGTGCGGAAGTTTTGTAATAAATTTTGTCAAAATCTTGAAACCATTGCATAATTAACACAATTAAATAATAATAAAGTTCAACATAATAATTCAAGTCTTAAACTGAAATAAAACATTAATATCGTTTAAAAATTTAAGCATACTAATTTAGATCTTTTTCTTCGAATTCAACAATATTTTCTTCATCTGTATGCTCGCTTGCCACTAGAGGGTTCTCAATAGTAGCTATTTATTCCTCAGACAAAAATTCACCTACATCACAAGTAAAAAACTATGAGAAATCTCAGTAAGTGGAAATACGTGCAAGTTACAAAACTTTTACTTTTACTTTTACCGAATCCTGTTAACAGTTACAGACTGGTTGAAAGTCAACCTTCTTTTAAGACTTAGCCATCTCTGGCTTCGCCCTCTTTTACTTTTACTTTTACTTTTACTTTTACTTTTACTTTTACTTTTAAGACTTAGGCATTTATGGCTTCGTCAACTTTTACTTTTAATGATCAAGCTCTTGCTATCACGTATTTGCCGTCAATTCCATCATTTTCATACACATGCAAATGTCCTACCCCTTTTATCTTTTTAAACAATTCTGTGTCAATATTCTAACATGTGTGCTCAACCATAAAAAAAATGTGTAATAAAATAAAACAGTAATAAAGAAAATAATATATATCTTGTGATGTAGGGCCGTAGCCAAAATGTTGTAAAACATTGTATTTACACTTACCTGGATTCCGAGCGATTAGGGTTTATAGGGATTTTCTGAAATTCCAAATAATTTCGTGACTCGTAGGTCGGATATGGTCGAATTAATTTACTTCGGACAACTTTTCAGAAATTTTCTACCTAAATAAAATATCTATATAAATTTCTCATTTTAATAAACCAATTTCATAAGAATTTAGGTAGAAATTTCTTACCAGTAAAATTTTCGATCGGTTCGGGTCGAATTTTGAGTTGGGTAAAAATTTGGGTCGGTTCAGGTTCGGTTTGGTTCGGATGAACAGTGCCGGTCGTGAACAGTGCCCGGTTTGGACTGTTCTGGTCTGGTTCGGTTTGGGCTGCAAAGAACCGGTTTGGTTCGGATTTTTGGATTGGGTTGGTTCAATTCTTTTTAAAAGAACCGGTTCAGTTTTAAAATAAAACTGAACCACCCTCTTCCTGTTCTTCTTCTTCGCGAGGGCAGAGAGCAGAGAGAGCTTCTCTCTCTGCGATGTCGAACGGCGACCTGAGAGAGAGGGAGAGCTCGAGTGGCCGAGAGGAAAGGAGGTCGGAATTCGGCCGGTCGATGATGGAGGGTGTCGGCCGAGAGAGAGGGTTTCGACGGAGAGGAGTTTGGTCGAGGTATGGATTTTCGCCGGTGAGTTTCGGCCGAGGGAAGCTTCGTCGGAGCTCGATCGTTTGTTTGGGAAAAGCTTCTCGCTGCCGAGATATGAAACTCGGTTGAGAGAGAAAGCTTCGCCAGAAAAATGTTCGGTCGAGGGAGAGAGTTTCGCCGGAGGGGAGTTCGGTTGAAGGTCGGCGCTGTTCGCGGTGGTCGGAGGTCGGGTTGGGTTTTCCGACGAGGTAAGTTTCTTTGCTCTCTAATTTCAGAATGAATGCGTTGGTTGGTGAGGTTTTTCTTCCTCACCGATCAACGATTTAAAGAGAAATATCCCAACATTTCCTTAAATGTTGGTAGATGAATTAGGTAGGTATAAATTTTTTTGTTGGTTTGTCCTCCTATCCCAATTGAATTTGTCAAAACGTCGGTGTGATATTTTTAGAGTGTTACACTTGGGAATCGAGAAAAATACATGACTAACCCAATAGCTAGGCGATGTTCGTCGAAGCCATGTGTGGGCATCCAGGTGAATTTGATGCAGTTTCCTTATTTTTATCTCAAAATGAAAATTTGTGGTTGCCCTGGCCGCATTCCACATTGCATCTTTGAAGGCTCTTCCTTGAAATTGACTTTTGAAGCTTTCGTACATATACCGGAGGCAGTAACGATGTTTGGCTAAACCTAATTCTTCCTCCACAGCACGTGACAACTCCTAATATGTGAAAGAAAAACAAAGTCAACATAAATTATATAACGATTACAACGTGGATAGTACTGATCAAGATAATTTCCAAGAAAGACTGTACTTGACAATCTCCTTGACAGAACCATATTTCTAAGTAAGTTTTCAGGAAAAGCTGAAGGGGTCACAAACAGTCTCACTTAAAGTCTAGTCTCTTAAACAGAACTTCCTTACGCAATACAATTACACCACTAAATAAGTTGTATGACAAACAATAGCAAATGTGATCCGACACAGTTGTACCTTTTGTCGATTTGACACAATTGTCCATCCGCGTCCATCTGGAGTGTCTAGGTTTTCCTTCAATATTTGTAAAAACCACTTCCATGAGTCTGTACACTCTGACTCCACGTTGGCAACGGCAACAAGATATATGTCATCGTCGCCATCAATACTAACGGCTGTGAGTAATTGTCCGGGGCAAGAGTCCTTTAGATGACAATCATCCAAACAGATAATAGATATGTCACGTTGCAGCAAACCTGCCTTGCAAGCAGCCATACACACGTATATTCTTTCAATTACGCATGACTCATTCTTGCCATCACCCACCAGGTAGCCATATATTTTCACTGTGTTACCCGGATTTGATCTAAAAATTTATGCTGCCTACGAATGCAGTAGCTTGAATTGTTCGTCGTCCCTCCCGTCATTAAGTTCTCGAGCATCGCTTCTTACTCTTCTGGCAAAACTTGGTGTAATGTTCACATTCAAATCATTCCTCACCATCTCGATAATAGAAGGAATTTCCCATATTGGTTGACTTTTGAACCTATCTAAATAATGGTTTGCCACTCATTTTGTAGTAGAGTGACGATTCTCAATTTTCCTTGCGCAGTTGTGAGAATCAGTGTAACTCTTTATTTGGAATGTAAGCTCATATTGCATGGTCGAAGCATGCAGTAGTCACTCACATCCGTCTTCACACGCTGTCGTGAGTTGCCGAGTTTCACTTTTAATGAATTTAATGTCATATCTATTATTCAAAGCATATTCGACTATTTCTTCTCTAATGGCCTGTAGATAACTATATTTTTTTTTCAAAAAAAAAAACCCATAGAAATTTATTCCTTTACTGGTATGCTTTCCGCCTTGTTATCTTCCGACTAGACCGGTGTTCGAAGCTCATCATCTAGGGTTTGCGAGGTTGAATGCACCTTTATTTCTCCATCACCTTCTAAGTGATTGAATGCTCGAAGATATCTGTATCTGGGCATGTCGTCCGAATACCAGTTCATGTTAGCAACTTGATTAGTTGCCTCATGTGCATCAACACATCTACTTGAATCATAATCCATCAACGTTGCTAATAAAGAAAAAAATAAAACGTCGCTATAAATACAATGTTGCTAGAGGTTTCAGGGTTTTCGAAATCTGTAAGTTCAGCATTAAGGGCAATCTCCTTATATAGTATAGTAGAACAGACGACCGTTCACTAGAACGGCCGTTCGTTCCCTTTCAGCTCGTGACTCAATAATTGTCACGACCCGGAGACTGTTTCGTAGAACAGACGGCCGATGTATGGAAAGGCCGTCCGTTCTCCCAAACAGTGACCAACTCGTGACTCAATAATTGTCATGGGTCGGAGACTGTTTGGTAGAACAGACGACCTTTCAATACAATGACCGTATGTTCTACGAAACAGTCTCCGGCCTGTGACAATTATTGAGTCACGAGCTGGTCAGTGCTTGGGAGAACGAACGGCCATTCCTTAAATCAGTCATCTGTTATCCTAAACAGTGACCAGCCCGTGACAATTATTGAGTCACAAGTCGGAAGCTGTTCTCTAGAACGGTCGGCTGTGTTCATGGAACGTCCGACTGTTCTCCGCCCTCAGTTTACCAACGGAAGGTCAATATCCCAGAACGGTTGGTTGTTCTCGCAGAACGGGCGGTTGTTCGTGAAGAACGGTCGGCTATGTGGCGAGAACGGTCGGCTGTTCTCCGAAAACAGCCGACTGTTCCTGAGCACCGTGCACCACACGTGCAACGGAGGGTGTCCACATCCAACTTGTGTGTCCGATCTGACGTGTCAAGTGACACGTGGCGCTTGAAATAACGGACGACCGTTTGTCGAAGAACAACCGATCGTTCTGTGGCGTTTTTTGAGAACGGACGGAGATCGACTGACCGACAAAGTTTTTTTTTAGGTTTTAATAGTTTAAGGTTTGAATGGTTAGAATTGAAAGTTTAAGGTTTTTGTTAAAAAAAAAAAAAAAAGTTGGAGGTTTTTTTTTTGGTAAAAACCCTAAATTTTAACTTCTAGAGAAGGAAATAGAAATGAAAAAAAGAAATTATACGTAGACAGACGAGAGATGCCATTGCCATTAGCGAAAAAGAGCGTAGCTTGAAAGCTTACGGTGTTCGTCTCTCCCCGGCGGCCGAACCCTTTTGTGGTAGAGAGAGAGAGAGAGAGATGCTAGCGGTATTTGATCCTGGGTGCTGCGGGCTGCTCTTGCTTCCTACGATTGGTTTCTTCTTCGCAACTCTATAAACCACTCTCGATCTTGATTCCTCATTCCAACGACACCGTATCTCCCCCATTTTGTATAGTGGGTTTGGTTCCTCCTTTTCAATTTAGTAGTTCTGTTTCATAAATTTCTCGTTTTTTTTCTCTCTTCTTCAATCGTAGACTATGAGCGATTCGGGTTATTCCAATACTCGGAAAATCCGAAACATATGCATACTGGCCCATGTTGATCACGGAAAAACTACGCTTGCCGATCATCTGATTGCCGCGTCGGGTGGCGGCGTACTCCACCCAAAGCTGGCTGGCCGCCTTCGATTCATGGATTATCTGGACTGAAGAGCAAAGGCGGGCTATAACAATGAAAAGCTCATCTATCTCTCTTGACTACAGAGACTATTCAATAAACCTCATAGACTCCCCTGGGCATATGGACTTCTGTAGTGAGGTTTCCACTGCTGCTAGACTCAGCGATGGGGCTTTGGTGCTGGTTGATTCGGTGGAGGGCGTTCACATTCAAACACACGCAGTTTTGCGCCAAGCTTGGATTGAGAAGCTAACACCTTGTTTAGTTCTTAATAAGATTGATAGATTGATTTGTGAGTTGAAGTTGAGCCCCATGGAAGCCTATAACCGATTGTTGAGGATCATTCATGAAGTTAATGGGATTATAAGTGCATATAAGTCGGAGAAGTATTTGTCAGATGTGGATTCGTTACTAGCTGGACCTTTAAGTGATGTAAGCGACGAAAACCTCGAGTATATTGATAACGAGGAGGAGGATACATTTCAACCTCAGAAAGGTAATGTAGTCTTTGTGTGTGCTTTAGATGGTTGGGGTTTTGGAATCAATGAGTTTGCCGAGTTTTATGCATCGAAACTTGGGGCAAGTGTAGCCACTTTGAAGAAGGCGTTGTGGGGGCCTCGTTATTTCAACCCAAAAACAAAGATGATTGTGGGGAAGAAGGGATTAAGTGGTGGAAGTAAAGCTCGGCCGATGTTTGTTCAGTTTGTGCTGGACCGGCTATGGGAAGTGTACAAGGCAGCTTTGGACTCCGATGGGGACAAAGATGTTCTTAGAAAAGTTAATAGCACATTTAATTTGAACGTTCCAGCCCGCGACCTGTCTAACAAGGATCCGAAAGTTGTTCTTCAAGCTATTATGAGCAGGTGGCTTCCTTTGTCCGAGGCAATACTGTCAATGGTTGTGAAGTGCATGCCAGACCCAATTGCAGCACAATCATTTCGAATATCACGTTTGATGCCAAAGCGGGACATTTTGGATGATGAGGGCGATATCAGTGTGCTTACACAGACCGAGGCTGTGAGAAAATCAATCGAGGCTTGTGATTCTGACGTAGAAGCTCCATGCGTTGCTTTTGTGTCCAAAATGTTTGCTGTTCCTATGAAAATGATTCCTCAGAGGGGGCCTCAAGGAGAGATTGTGAGCAATTTGTCTGACAAGGGGGGAGTAGGTGACTCAGATGAGTGTTTTCTAGCATTTGCACGGGTATTTAGCGGCGTACTTTGTTCGGGGCAGAAAATTTTTGTGCTTTCTGCTTTATATGATCCATTACTAGAGGAATCGATGGAGAAGCATGTTCAGGAGGCTGAGTTGCATTCATTGTACTTAATGATGGGGCAAGGCTTAAAACCGGTGAGATCGGTCAAGGCAGGGAATGTTGTGGCCATACGAGGCCTTGGCCAGCATATCTTGAAAAGTGCGACTCTGTCGTCCACAAAAAATTGTTGGCCTTTCTCAAGTATGGAATTTCAAGTTTCTCCAACACTTAGAGTTGCAATCGAACCTTCTGACCCGGCAGATATGGTTGCCCTTTTAAGAGGCTTAAGACTTCTAAATCGAGCAGACCCATTTGTAGAGGTCACTGTTTCTGCTAGAGGGGAACATGTTCTCGCTGCTGCCGGAGAAGTTCATCTCGAGAGATGCATAAAGGATTTGAAAGAGAGATTTGCCAAGGTAAGCTTGGAAGTCTCTCCACCTCTTGTGTCTTATAAAGAGACTATCGAAGGAGAGGTGTCTGGTATAATGGATATAGTGAAATTGTTTAGTGGAAACGCTGATTTTGTTG
The DNA here is from genome assembly GCA_022432975.1 of Begonia masoniana. NCBI lineage: Eukaryota > Viridiplantae > Streptophyta > Magnoliopsida > Cucurbitales > Begoniaceae > Begonia > Begonia masoniana. Next base: position 8,931,517 of record CM039515.1, read on the forward strand.
AAAAAACAACACCAAATGGGCGTTGTGTTGTACGTGTTCAGGTAATGAAGCTTCCGCTTGCGCTCACAAAAGTTCTTGATGAAAATTTTGATATACTCGCAGATATCATTGGAGTAAAAGCCGGACAGAGCAGTAAAGTTTCCGAAAGTAAAAGATCAAGAATTGGACAAAACGAGAGTTCGGTGGAATCAGTTAAAAAGCGTATAATTGATGCCGTGTTTAGCGACATTTCGCAGACAAACGAGAAAGATAACGATGGAGACCGAGCTGACAAATATAAAGCAATGTGGTCAAAACTCCTCCAGAGGATTTGGGCTCTTGGACCTCGGCAGCTTGGTCCAAACTTTCTATTTACCCCAGAGTTTAAAAGGAATGATTCTGAAAATTGCATGCTTGTTCATGGCCCCTCTTATGTATCCGAGAGATTAGGCTTTATAAATGAGACTAGAAATGACAATTTGGATGGTAATGCAGCTCTAGATCTCGACTCGGCTGCTTCAACATCACGAAAAGCATCTCAACCACTATGTATGGAGGCAGAGAGTTTTGAGAGCAGTGTTGTATCTGGGTTTCAGTTGGCTACATCGGCCGGACCTTTATGTGAAGAACCAATGTGGGGCTTGGGATTTATTGTCGAAGCCTATGTTTATCCATCAACTGATCACCCACATGAACTTGAAACGTCCATACTCTCTGATCAGCGAGGAATTTTCACCGGACAAGTTATGACAGCAGTCAAAGAGGCTTGTAGAAGTGCTCTACTTCAAAAGAAGCCTCGGCTGGTTGAAGCCATGTACTTTTGCGAATTGAGCACACCCACTGAATATCTCGGACCCATGTATGCTGTGCTGGCCCGAAGGCGGGCCCGTGTTTTGAAGGAAGAAATGCAAGAAGGTTCGTCTTTGTTTTCCGTCCATGCATATGTGCCGGTTTCCGAGAGCCTCGGCTTTGCAGACGAGTTAAGAAGATGGACATCTGGAGCAGCTAGTGCTCTCCTTGTGCTTAGCCATTGGGAAGCACTTCCTGAAGATCCTTTCTTTGTACCCAAGACGGAAGAAGAAATCGAAGAGTTTGGAGACGGTTCGAGTGTGCTTCATAATACGGCCCGGAAGCTCATAGATGCAGTCAGAAGGCGAAAAGGTCTTCCCGTTGAAGAAAAAGTCGTCCAACACGCAACGAAGCAGAGGACTTTGGCCCGGAAAGTGTAAAAGATTGCTGGTCTCCTCGCCAAATTACGAGGCTATCGATGCCCACAACCTTATTTTTTGGATCAGAGTTCAGGTTCATACCCAGTATGATTATTTTCAGTCCTTTTTTTTTAACCATAATGTAGAAATACTTAGTCAGCCCTTTTGGGCATGAAATCAATTCAAAGCTAAATTGTTTCCTCTTCCAAGCTACACTTTTGTTAACCTATTTTTGAGCCTTTGACTACTTATACATGATCACTGCCTTTGTTCTTCATCTTTCTCCCTGATCTCTGAGAGAATCATCTTTAATCCAACTGTTAAGTTACTTTCTTGAATGTTGTTATGATAATTTTGTAGAACTCATTGTTTCTCCTGATGGTGGTAGTGATTCAGATGACCTGCTTGGTTTCTGGTTAAGATGAAAATGAGTTGTTTCAAACTAAGTGGAATCCACTCTGCCAAATAACTCAAACATAACTACAATTTTCAGTGCTCATTAGTAGAAATGGAATTGATTTAACTGTGGTTGCTGTATTTAAGGTTCTGGTTTGGAAATTTCATGTTTTGTTCATACCTAAACGTATTTAGTTCAAGAGTAACTTTCCAATTGTACTCTCCGATCTTGCCTTTTGAAACATTGATGTAACGTCTCTTGGTGTTTTAATACAATATTGTCCGCTTTGAGTCGGAGCCTGTACAGATTTGTTTTACGGTTAGCCCAAAACGGACAATATTGTACTGGGATTATCTAAAAACGTTACAATTGATAATTTATTAGTACAATCAATGTATTATTTTATATCTTTGTAAATTATTTTAATTATTATATCAATTAATGAATGACACGTAAATGTTACGTCATAATATTAAATTAGAGTGTAAAATTATAACATAAAACTAGCATTACTATGCATATTGTTCTCAATTGAAATTCTTGCGGTTTGAGTTTGATTTCAATACAATGATCCTAAGTTATTTATTTTGACGACAAACGCTACGTTATAATATTTTAATTCGTCGTTTATGAATTCTCCAACCTAATGGGATAAGAATTCAAAAAAAAAAAAAAAAAAAAAAATGTGGCATAGGGAGGGACAAAAGTAGACTAGTAGTTAGGCCAAGTTTGGTGATACCAAAACAAATAAACATTTATTAGTTGACACATAATATTTATTATTAAAATAAATTCGATAACCATATCAAAACAAAATTGTTTATATGTTAAAAAAATTGTTTATAAAATGAAACATATATTATAATTTTACATTTTTGTCGGATCTATTATTTTAACAATTTCAAATTTATCTTAATTTTTGAAATATAAGAGTGAAATGCAAGCAAGTTCTTGATCATCATAGCTGTTGTCATCGTACTCACTCACATATTCTCTAGTGACGTCTTCTATTTTAATTTTAACGAAGATTCAAAATAGAAGAAATTACGATTATGGTGGTGGGACAATATGCAAAGGAGATTAACATATGCATGGTGGTGGGACAATATGCAAAGGAGATTAACATATGCGATCCGTCTCGAAAATCTCTTCTATGAATCGTTTTCTTGCCCTAATCGCAACTTTTCTTTGCAAAAATTACTCAACAAAGAACCTAATTGCTAATGTCTCTTGCTACAAGGATTTATTTGTTTAAAAAAATTATAGAAACTAGTTTTAATACTTGATTTAAAATGGGTAAAGTGCAATTTGGCCCCTACAACTAGGTGAAATAGGCAATTTACACCGTAAACTTGAATAATGGGCAATTTGGCCCCTACAACTAGGTGAAATGGACAATTTACAGCGTAAACTTAGATAATGGTCATTTTGGCCTCTACAACTAGGTGAAATGGGCAATTTAGCCCCTACCGTCATATTTTCCATCAAAAAGTAATATTTTTTGGCTTATTTATTTATTTTTCCCGAAATGCCCCTCACTGGACCGAACCGGACAGGACCGGTTCGGCAAATTCCACTCTGATTTTTTTTTCTTTCTATTCCTGTCTTCTTTTTTTCCGAGAATTTAAAAAAAAAAAAAAAACAGAGTGGAATTAGCCGAACCTGGTCCTGTCCGGTTCGGTCCAGTGAGGGGCATTTCGGGAAAAAATAAATAAATAAGCCAAAAAATATTACTTTTTGATGGAAAATATGACGGTAGAGGCTAAATTGCCCATTTCATCTAGTTGTAGGGGCCAAATTGACCATTATCCAAGTTTACAGTGTAAATTGCTCATTTCACCTAGTTGTAGGGGTTAAATTGCCCATTATCCAAGTTTACGGTGTAAATTACCCATTTCACCTAGTTGTAGGGGCCAAATTGACCATTATCCAAGTTTACGGTGTAAATTACCCATTTCACCTAGTTGTAGGGGCCAAATTGACCATTATCCAAGTTTACGGTGTAAATTACCCATTTCACCTAGTTGTAGGGGCCAAATTGACCATTATCCAAGTTTACGGTGTAAATTACCCATTTCACCTAGTTGTAGGGGCCAAATTGACCATTATCCAAGTTTACGGTGTAAATTACCCATTTCACCTAGTTGTAGGGGCCAAATTGACCATTATCCAAGTTTACGGTGTAAATTACCCATTTCACCTAGTTGTAGGGGCCAAATTGACCATTATCCAAGTTTACGGTGTAAATTACCCATTTCACCTAGTTGTAGGGGCCAAATTGACCATTATCCAAGTTTACAGTGTAAATTGCTCATTTCACCTAGTTGTAGGGGTCAAATTGCCCATTATCCAAGTTTACGGTGTAAATTACCCATTTCACCTAGTTGTAGGGGCCAAATTGCACTTTACCCAGTTAAAATTATTGTTATTATTATTTGGAAGGGTAATGAATGTAAAAAAATAAAAAATAAAAAATATATTTTTAATTATTAATAATTTCAATACTGGAAGATTCCAAACAAAGGGAAACAAACGAGACATAGTGGAGCCGGCAAAACGATTCAAACTGTGGGAGCATAAGCACGGTCTCGGCAATAGGCGACTAGCTTTTTTTACTGCGCGAAAGTCCGTTGAAATTTATGGAGGGAGTAAAAGAACAGTGCAACCAATGAAATCATGATGCCTCCTCCTCCTTCTCTCTCTCTCTTCATCTTCCCTGCCCACCTTTTGCTTTTCCAAAAGTGAACAACAATCTCTCTCTACTCTCTTCCCTGGTGCTCATTTTTGGCGAAGTTGTCGAAGCGTCTAATCAAGATGTTGTCTCTCGGTTGATCGTGTAATCTTTGTTCCAGACTCAAATTTTTAACAGTGTTTTGCATGATCTGTGAGTCTGGTTTTTTTTTTTTTTGTTGATTTTCTTTAGTTGTGGTAGACTGTGTTGTCGCTTTGTTCTCTCTGCTCATCTGTTTGTTTTTTATTTTCAGTTTCTCCCTTGTTAGATGCTTGATTTTACTTTTACGTTCGTTATAGATCACGAGTTTCGATGTTTAACGATTTGGTTTTTTCCGTTATCGGATTTTTTGTTAGAATTTTGGTGGATTTAGGTTTTGGTTCACATCTGGACCTGCTACATGTACCAGACTTTTTTTTTTATATTTCAGACTTGTGCTAAGATTGGCTGTTTAGTTACTGTGAATAATTCGGAAAATTTAACCTTTTCTCTTGTATGCAAATTTCTGACAACCATTTTGCAATCTCTCTCCATCTCTCAGCCACTCTTGCCTTCTCTATCTTGCATAACATTTAATCTCAAAGAATGACGAGGGTAAGTCGTGATTTTGCTGACACGATGAGAAAAGAGGCTGTTCCGGCTGTGTCAGCTGACGTGATGTTCACATCTAGCCGGTTTCCGAATTACAAAATTGGAGCTAACAATCAGGTGGTTGAGTCCAAAGATGATCCAAAAATACGATCAATGAAAGAGGCTGTTGCACGTGAGACTGCTCAACTGTTGGAACAACAGAAGCGCCTCTCAGTTCGCGATTTGGCTAGCAAGTTTGAGAAGGGTTTGGCAGCAGCTGCTAAGTTATCTGAAGAGGTTAAGTTTTTCCACATTTTTTTTAAACTTCTTTTTTTCATTTATTATGCTATCTGCATTTATAGAAAAATTTATGTTTGCTGTTCTTGGGTTATCGTCTCAACGATGAAGCGTTAACATAGTTAATTTTAGAAAATGGCTTAATGTATAATTTCGTTTGTGATGGTTTTGTGCACAATCAGAGCAAATCTAAGTGACTCAAACTTTGCCTCATTGTCTACGTCGGACCCTGTTGTTACTTCTAGGCATTTGCTGTTCCTTTTCTATTGTGTTCTTCTACTCCCTGCTGGAATGTTTTCTTGTTATGTTCAGGCAAGACTGAGAGAGGCTGCATCATTAGAAAAGCATGTTCTATTGAAGAAGCTCAGAGATGCATTGGAATCCTTAAAGGGGCGTGTCGTAGGAAGGAACAAAGATGATGTGGATGAAGCCATTGCAATGGTTAGTATATGAGCATGCTGCTTATAATTAAAGTTCGATATTCCACATTTGTGATTTTTGAGTCACTAGTTTTATTTATCATTTGTTTTTTATTGGAGTAATTTATGGTCGTGTTTTTATTTTTGTTATTAACTCGGTTCCTACTCATTTTGGTTGCTTTTAAAAGTACTTATTTAATGATTTTAAAATAAATTTGTATCTGATAATTAAAAAATAAACTGGTTTTTTAAAGGTACATCAGTTAGAAATATAATTAGTCAATTTTTTTTCTTCTAATGATCAGAAATTCAATTATGAAATGATATAAATTTTCCATTTTTATTCTTTAAGTTTCTAAATAATTAGAAAAATTTAATTTTTATAACTACAAAATGTCCCTCTTATTTCTCTCTAACATTCCCCAGTTACAGCATACTGAAGGGATCAGTGACTGGTAGAAGGTTCAAATCACAATCCTAAGAAAGTTTTCAGAGGCAAATTTAAATTTTCTGTACTTCTGTATGAGAAACCTCAATTTCTGGGGAAAGTATGCAATAGTGTCAAATGTTTTCTTTCATTCTTCTTGTATCATTTACCACTCGTACATCAGACCTAGATCTTTGCAATGATAATCATGCATAATTTTTTTTGTTATAATTGCAGATATTATCTCTTAGTTTATTCAAACAATAATAACTTGTTATTGTTTTACTCTAGGTGGAAGCTTTAGCAGTTCAACTGACTCAAAGAGAAGGTGAGCTGATACAAGAGAAGGCGGAAGTGAAGAAGCTGGCAAATTTTCTTAAGCAGGTGATCCAAGCAAACTATAAAACTTTTTGACTTCTTATCATATTGTCTCAAAGGCAAAAATCAAATGTTCAATCAAATTTGATTGTCAAAGAACAGAAATAAAATGTCGAGACATCTATGGGAGAGCATTTGAATGATGCTTTAGTCTGTTCGTTGCATTGGCCATTGCTAGCCAATTGATTATTTATAGGATTTAAAAATTTAATGGGGTAGTTTGGAGGAATAGATCATACTTTTTATAGCAAGTCTTCCATCAATAACTGGGAAGGATGACAATCTAATGGCAAATACTATATAGAAATTCTTTACATTTAACATTAATAGTGATGTGAAAATGTACATGTTTTTAGATTTATATATTGTTTATGCTGGGTCAGTTAGTTCTTCCTTTTCGAATATTCTTTTTTCCTCGCACTTATCATTGCAAAATGTTTTCTCATGAGAAAATGTACCTGACCTTTAATTGAGCATTTATACCTTTTGTAGGCTTCAGAAGATGCCAAGAGACTTGTTGATGAAGAAAGAGCATTTGCTCGGGCAGAAATTGAAAGTGCCCGTGCTGCAGTTCAGAGAGTTGAAAAGGCCCTTCAGGAACAAGAGGACATGTCTCGAGCCTGTGGAAAACAGGTTTTTGCTCCTTATATTATTTCAGATTACTAGTGTCTAATGTCAGCTAGTTGTTTAATGTCAGCTAGTTGTTTGTTGTATGTGTTGTCCAACTCTAGTATTTTTGTCATGTCAAAGTTCTGAATGCAAAAGATTGTGGTTTGCATGCTGAGTTTTCTTACTGTTAGAATCTTGATTGTCTGATCTCTATGATATGAACTCGTTTCTTGATTTTTTTTTTTCTGGGAACTAGAAATGAGCAGATGGTTTTGAAAATTTTATAATTCATTTTCCGTGGAGTATTTAGGATCTGGAAGAATTGATGAAGGAGGTTCAAGAGGCTAGACGGATAAAAATGCTCCACCAACCTAGTAAGGTAAACCTTCTATCCTTTGTTCTTTATTTTGTTTCCCTCGTGTTAAAACTGTTTTGGTCTGCTAATCTATCAGATTTTGAGTTGTGTAGCTCAGTTGACTCGGTGTTATTTTCTGTTGTTATTGAGGTTTTTTACTTCTAGTTTTACTTTTAGATTGTAAAATGATACAGTGTGTGTTTTGTAGATTCTCGCGACATTGTTCATATCATTATATAATTGTTACTTTGTTAAATGTTCTTTGGAGTTGTATATTTCAACTTCTCTTTAACATGTTTTCTAGGTAATGGACATGGAGCATGAGCTTCGAGCACTGAGGATGCAGTTTGCTGAGAAATCCAAGCTTTCTATTCAGCTTCAGAAGGCGGTAAGTTTATTTTTTTTACATGCAAAGCAGATGCAGTTTGCTGGCTAGCATTCTGTTCAGCTTCGCATTGTCATCTGTTAAGATTACTTGTTTGTGGTATAGATTTGTGATTGATGTATTTATTATGTATCTTTAGGCATTTTACAATCCACTGTTTGCCACAACCTAAAAGAAATAGCAACAAATTGATAAAAGAAAAATTCACTTCAAAATATCTAGTTTCTTTGATTCTCTTGTTTATATGCTCCAAGGGCTTGTATGCTAAGGTACTGGGTATAGTTTTAATTTTAAACATTTTTATGGATCTATGGAAATCTATCAGAACTTGCTTCTGTTATTTGTTTCCTATGCTTCTAAGTTCAAACTTTTTTTTTTTTTTGTGTTTCGATGTTTATTCATCCAGCTTACAATAAGCAAGAGTGGCGTGGCAAGTAGTTTACATTTGTATGAATTAGATGGTGCTGAAGCATTAGGTTCATATCTGCGCATCCAACCCTGCTCAGATATCGCTCCAGAACTTTCTACGTGTTTTATTCAGTGGTATCGTGTAGTTTCTGAAAGTGGCAAAAGGGATCCGATTTCAGGTATTTTTGAGGAAATAATACTTTATTCTTCATGGCTGATTCCATTTTATGCTTTCTATGGCTGTTGATATGGGGTCCAGAGATGTTTTGAGTAATTAAGTTATATTTTGAAATGTTTCTTTATAAGAATTGATGTATATTAAGAAAAAGAAATAACAAAAGAAAGGAGAAGAATCTTCAAAAAAAGAAGCATTTGGGAACGCTTGGTTTGCAGCAATTTTGCTCCTAATAGAGAGAAAAAGACAATGGATAAATTCTAAAAAGATTACTACTATAAGTCCATTTAGGGATCATATTTTTCAATTTTCAGTGGGGGCACTTTCATTTATTCATAGGAAATGTTAATTAACCTCTGAAGTCTCTTACGAATATTTCCCTTTTTGTAAACTTTTGCAAGTTTATTCCTTCAAAATTTGTGTTGGATGATTATTTAATATATACGACCTTTTACCAGTATGTATATTTTTCTTTTTTGTGTTGGAGGAAATTTCATTTTTTATTCAGTCACTTTTTTATTATTATTTTTAATAATACTTTCTTTTCGTTGTGATAATCATCAATGTGACAACATGTTAATTATTTAACATGCACGAACTTTTTACCTGTACATTAATTTTTCTGTTGGATTGAAATTTCAAATCTTTTATCCGGTCACTTTTATTTATTGATTTTTTAGAAAGATATTTTCTTATTGTCGTCATAATCATCAATGCGACATGTTACAGCTGAAAATCATAATCTTATGAGATCTTAAATAGTCAATCTGTAAATATCGATCATTTTCTTATAATGCAGGAGCTACTAAATCAGTTTATGCTCCAGAGCCATTTGATGTGGGCAGAATCTTACAAGTCGAAATTATTTTAGAAGACCAGAAAATCACATTGGCAACCACGGGTGCCATTGATCCAGGTTTTCTTTTGACTCATAATGTCTAACATGATTCCCATGTTCATTAGTTGTCTCAGTTCATGTAAAATCCAAGTTTTCACCTAGATTTTGTTTAAAAGAAAATTACATACTAATGATTAAATCCGAAGAAGGAATCATTTTAAAACTTTATCTCCTCATTGTTGTCCCTTTTGTGAAACATGATGAAACTAGAAACTAAGTAATATTCAATGTGAGTTTCTTAAATGGTTGTAAATATGTTTTTTCTCCTCTTTCGAGCGGACACTAAGAGTTTATTCCGAAATTGAAAACTTTATTTGTGATGATTTTATTACGAAAGAAAGACACAATAAGAAAATTAAAGTAATTTGGAGACTTGAGAATTTTAGCCATCTTTTAGGCTACTTGGTTTCATTGAAATGAAATTAATTTTGTGAATAAACTTCTAAATAGTGATTATGAGATAAATTTAATTTTTTTTATTGTTAAATAGATTTATAAATATAATTTTTTGTTTAAATTATTATTTTAATATAATTCTTTCCATCCAGAAAAAAATTATTTTTATTAGCTGTTTCTTGTCTGGGTGGAGTTCTCTTCCCTTGACTTCTTATAATTTTTCACTTTTAATACAAAGTTTCTTATAAAAAAAAAAAAAAAACTAGTTAAAAGATTTCCTAAAATAATTGAATGGATATATACAGAGCTCAGATTAAACTAATCGAAACTACAGAAAAGTGAAGGAATAAATTTACTTTGAATTATAGATTTTTTTTTTTTTTTGTTTTTTTTTTTTTTTTGTTTTTTTTTTTTTTTTGTTTTTTTTTTTTTGTTTTTTTTTTTTTTTGTTTTTTTTTTTTTTTGTTTTTTTTTTTTTTGTTTTTTTTTTTTTTTGTTTTTCATAAACCATATTTTGTCTTCATTTTTTTTTTTTTTTTTTTTTGTTTTTTTTTTTTTTTTGTTTTTTTTTTTTTTTGTTTTTTTTTTTTTTTTGTTTTTTTTTTTTTGTTTTTTTTTTTTTGTTTTTTTTTTTTTTTTGTTTTTTTTTTTTTTTGTTTTTTTTTTTTTTTTTTTTTTTTTTTTTGTTTTTTTTTTTTTTTTTTTTGTTTTTTTTTTTTTTTTTTGTTTTTTTTTTTTTTTGTTTTTTTTTTTTTTTTGTTTTTTTTTTTTTTTGTTTTTTTTTTTTTTGTTTTTTTTTTTTTTTTTTTTTGTTTTTTTTTTTTTTGTTTTTTTTTTTTTTTTGTTTTTTTTTTTTTTTGTTTTTTTTTTTAATACAAGTTCTATAAAAAAAAAAAAAAAAACTAGTTAAAAGATTTCCTAAAATAATTGAATGATATATACAGAGCTCAGATTAAACTAATCGAAACTACAGAAAAGTGAAGGAATAAATTTACTTTGAATTATAGAGTTCTCTTATGCTGTCAAGATTCTAAGAACATTCTAATCAAGCTTGTTAAGCAGCTGCTGGTTTGGGAAACTACGTGGAGGCACTTGTACGACAACATGATGTTGAATTCCACGTATGTTGTCTTCATTTTTTTTTTGTTTTTCATAAACCATATTTTGTCTTCATTTTTTTTTTTTAATTAAATTACAATTCAATCTCATTGTAATGTTCCTAGCTTCTGATCCTCATGTTTTTTTTTTTTTTTTTTTTTTTTATGTTTTCATCTCAATCTGAAAAAATATTAGATAGAGTACAACAATTTCTCTCTAGTTGGAGAGAACCAAACTAAATAGATAAATTTTAAAGAACATTATAAGTGTATTTAGCAATAGGAAAATTAATGTTGTCCCATCAAAATTGGGGTAAAAGCTCAAGCTCTCCCTCTTTTTACCTTTGAACTTATCTTTCTCTGTCCAGAAAAAGGTGTTAAGAAAAATGTACAGCAGGATCACTATACGCAATTACTAAGTTATGCCAGAAAAAAAAGAGAAATTTCAAATGAGTGGACTAATGTTTACAGATATCATTTAATGATAGGCGGTGGTAATGCCGATGGATGATGAAGAGCTTTGTTTAAATCTAGGATGTTTGCTTGCTCATCTTACCATTAATTCTGAAGTTTTCCATATTTTATACAATATAGTGAAAGGCATAATGAGAAAACCTTTGAGATAAAATTATTATTTTTGCTCAATCAGAGAATGATGTTAAGGTTGTACGTTAATCTTAAGAAAAGAAGAATGTTCCTTTATGGAAATGCATGTTCTCTATTTTTATTTATTTAATATGATAATTTGTGGACACCACCAAATTGTTTTGATTGTGTAGTTGTCTCTATCCTCTTATGCCTTGTCATGTGAGAAATTACCATGCTGAATCGCTTTAATGTACTATTTGCAGGTGGTTGTTACACAGAAGAATGGCGAAAATCATTCATCTGAATCGGTTCATGTTTTTCATGTGGGAAAGATGAGAATAAAGATTCAGAAAGGACATACAACAATAGCTAAAGAATATTATTCCACTTCAATGCAGGTAGCGTCTCAGTTAAAGAATTAACAGTATATTCGGGTTCACTTTTGATTGTTCTATTCTCTTATTGATATTCTTGTTCCTTAATTTGGAATATATCTTTCCAATAAGGTTTTCTTATATTCAAGGCGGAAATGAGTATCTTAGTCTGTCATTGTTTAACCTCTGACTCATTATTTAGCTGTGTGGAGTAAGAGGAGGTGGCAATGCTGCAGCTCAAGCATTGTTTTGGCAAGCGAAACAAGGACTTTCCTTTGTTTTGGCCTTCAAATCAGAAAGGGATAGAAACGCTGCCATCATGCTGGCTAGGAGGTTCGCTTTCGACTGCAATGTAAGAACTTTCGAACATTTTGGCGTGTATTTTTAGCTTGCCTGCATATGAGTTAGTAGGTACACAAGTGAAAAATCTTCGAAGTCCATGGCCACCTCTAAAAAAAAATATTTATATTTCAAACCACCCCCAAACGTTATCACACACTGCTGTATTCCTTGAATATTCCCTCACCCTGATCACAGACTGTTAATAAATGATGAGATTTTTAGTGAGTTTTTCTATGTCGTAGATGCTTGAAAAAATTAGAAAACCAACACTGTTGGACTGAGGCTCTTTGTATTGTCTTCAGCAAGTTTGGCCCATAGTTTGAGAGAGCCTCCTTAATTACTATCTCTATTCAACTACTACGCTGAAAATTTATGGAATATTCATTATTTTTTCAATGGCAGATCATGCTATCTGGTCCAGATGACAGAACTGCCAATGCAACCTAAGGAAGTATAGATTTCATCTCAAACTGTAAGTATTTCATGTTGTGCTTTGTAATATAAGTAACTATAGGATTCTGGGGCGTAGTACAATTGTTTTGTGAGCTTCCACATTTTTTTTTTGGGAGGGGGGGTGGTGTTATTCTTTGGCTTTTTATTTCACAGCATCAAGGCACTTTTTTATTTGCCTTTTTGTTCTGAGTGTATGGTTGTGTTGCAGTTGTATTATAACATTATAGTTTTGTAATGTGTTGGGTGTTGTTTTATCAGATGGTTTGTGTTCATGATCGAGTAAAAAAGCTTGTCGATTATTTTTTTATTCTATTATGTTAAAATAATCACTGACGTCTCAAACAATAATTGGTACAGTTAATGTAATGAATTTATTCACATAATAAACGAAGTATATGGAAAGAAGAGCAAATTATAATAAAAGAAAGGAGAAGAATCCATCTCAAGAGAGAAACATTTATTTCAAAACAATTTTTCTCAAATTGGAGAAAATTATCCTAAACAGATCAATTCTTAAGAAATTAGAATAATAAGTCAACTTTTTAAAGTTCATATATTCTACTTAAATTTGGCCGATGCTTAGTTTTGATGCCAAACAAACTCATATATTCTAGTTCTAATCCTGTAAGTGGTCTTAGTATTCATCGAGTTTTAAAAATAATGCAATGTAAAAATCATTCACTTTAGTAGTAAGAATGTGCATAATCCTACATTCAATAATGCATTGCTAGCGACTAAAAGTAGACAAGCAAGGTTGCTCAAAAGAGCCAAAAAAAAACCATGCAATGAAGTAAGATTTTTTAGATAGAAATAAATGAGTTTAATCTTACAAGATATTCAACAACTATATGCAAATGTTTATTTCCAAATTAAAAAAAAAAAACTAGGAAGGATAATTGGGGATAAAAATGCATAAACCTTAATTGAAAGGATTTCTTGAGCCAAAAGGAACAAAGTTGCTAAAAAAATTCAAGAAGATTATAAATCTTACTGTGTATAAAATAAGATCATAAAGATAAGCAAAAGGCAATTTTAAAGGGAAAAAAAAACTCGGCATTTTTTGAAAATTTAGTGATTGGCTTCTTCCTCACTCACCTTGACCTTAGGCTTGCAGCAGTCCTTCCCCTTGTGAGCTTTGTTTTCCACTTTGCCTCCAGAGCTCATCTCATCATTCTTTGCTAGCTCCAACCTTCTTTCCAAGAATTCCGAGTTCTGCTTCCACACTTCTCCATTAGCATAAACCTCTTTCTTCCATATCGGAACTGAAGCTTTTAACTCGTCAATTAAAAACTGACACGACTCCAATGCATCAACTCTATGCACAGAGGAGACTGCAATAAAAACGCTTGTTTCTGCCACTTGAACGGGACCGAGTCGGTGAGCCACTGCAATGGAGTGGATGTTCCAAGATGATTTGGCGGAAAAACAAATCTCTTTGATGCGTCGGATTGCCATTGGCACGTATGCTTCATACCTTAGTTCCCGAACTGTTCTCCCATCGAATGTGTCTCGTGTGGTACCTGAAAATGTTGCTATCGCACCGGCCTGGGGTGCATTGACATAATTAATGTATTTGGCAATGTCTATCGGGTTATCTTCTTCTAAGATTTCAACAAGAGTTTTCTGGTCCATTTACTCCCTGCGAAAACAAATATGAATGATGGAAGATATGGAAGAAAATTATTTACATATCTTCAAAAGACGTACTCCATGTGTCATTTGATTGTTAGAAATAAACAGAAAATATTTTCTCTTTATTTACACAATTTTTTAAGTTACAACAAGTTTCCTAATTTATGCAATTAAGACTCTAACGAAACTCAAGGGTTCTTTCATCGAAGACGACTATTGTTTAAGTTCTTTTTATTTCCCTACTACATCTCGATCTCTCTCTCTCTTCATTTCATCTCTCTCTTTCCCTAATTCTTCTACTTGCTCAACCTCTCTGTTTGTTTCAATCTCCCACTCTATCTATTTCTCTCTTCTAATCCAAATATTGCTTCTAATTTCACATCACTGAGCATGCATGTTTGATACATTTTGCAGTGGTATTTGGTTCAACAATCCTTCCTCTACTGCAATTCTACTGCAGATCAAATGCATAATTTGAATATGTAATCAACTAGAGATCAATAAATTTAGAGTCAAGTGAAGATATAAAATCAAGCACAAAGAATTCTATAAAGTCAAGCAGCTTTGAACAACATTGCTTTGCTGTCACATTAGCAAGATATCCTACTCGGAAGACACAAGCAATTAACAAGGGATGAATATGAAGATTTTTAACATCGGCATGCAGACACAAGAACAATTTGAAGGAAAAAAAAAAGAAGAAGCAAAAATCAATTGTTGTTTCATAGCCTGATCAAACATAGCTATAGATGATATGACACAGTAGAAGGAAAGAAACTGTCATACATGAAATTTTCATTTCATGCATACTCCAGCATAAAATCCGATTGATATCTCCAATTTATACTGTTCCAGTCAGTAAGAACCTGCTAATGATTGGTGAAGATAGCATGACCTCTACTGTGGCCTCGAGGGATAAGTAGAAGGTGAGGTCAAGGTCAATTATTTTCCACAAACCAACTCTTTTTTTTCTCAATTATATAGAGTTCAGAAAAAATAAAAGACATTATCACATCTATCACATGGAAACCTAAGAAGCTTAATGCAAACAAAGCATAATGAGTAAACAAAAAAATAAACCCAGAATAAGAATCAATCAGAATTCTCATAGCGTCAATACTCAACACCAACTTGTCGAAACTCAACACCAACTAAAGTCAAATCCAAGATAAAATTTCTCTAACCAACCGAAAAACCAAGAGAATTTGTTGACTGTATATGTCAGAACCAAATAATTATTCACCAAATCTAATTTTCCGATTCCACGTGATGATGGAAATGCATTGACTGACAGTTTACTTGGATAAAGAAAACACTGCCACGAAATATGCAATCAAGTTCGGCTTAATTAAGACGACTTAATTTGGCGGTTGAACGACCATTAAATGAGAAAACAATGGACAATGTCGAAATTCAACGAAAAGAAAGCCCTCAAGTAAATGCTCAACCGGTCAGAGAGTAATCAAGTGGACATAAATTACCTGCAGTTACAAATTCGCGAAACGAGCGAACAGTTTTATCATCAGACGAGGTTTCTGAATCCGCGAGAAACGGAGTTCCGGCGAAAGCCCCGAACTGTTAGCTCTTTTTCTTTCTCCGTCAGCTATCAGAAGAGCGACGGAGCCGACCAACACCAGTGACCAGTCCAACGAAAAGGGCTACGCGGATATTAATATAAATATTTAGATTATTTTTTAAAACTTAATTATTTATATATTAAAAAACAATTTTTTTTTTATATTTATCCAAAAAAATATTATATATTATATTAATATTAGAGCAGTATAAAAGTTAGTACGCGGTCTGCTGCGTACCTGGGGTCCCATCCATGGCGTCTGAGAGCTGCAGCTCTCGCCATTTCTCCTGGCTCGTCAAATCTTGCCTCCCAAGCCCTAATGACGTTGATCCGCCGAATGCTTGTCTCTTCCACAACCACACCTACCGCACTCGTCGATGTCCTCCAGCCATTACTGCTTCCTCAACACTATCCTCTCTCCCTGACGATCTCCTCCTCGACTGCCTTTCCAGAGTTCCGCCTGCTTCCCTCCCTTCTCTCGCCCTCGTATGCCGTAAGTGGTCCTGCGTTGTCTCATCTGACGCCTTCTTCCACCTCCGTCGCCTCCGCGGCCTTCTATGTTTTACTGTTTTCGCCGTTTCAGCTACCGATTCTGGTCTCTTTGCTGCTAGTCTACGCTTCAGCCAGGATGCTTGCTGGAAAATCGCGCTGTTCCTTCCTCAAGACGATTTTTCTCTAGGGAATCTCCATGGATTGCTGTCTCACGCCCGTTTATCCGCTATTGGGCCGAGAATCTACATTATCGGTCGGAATGCCATGGTATGCTTTGATACCTGGTCCGGAACGGTGTTGTCCAGATCTGGGATGTTGTTCGCCAGAAAGAAATTCGCCAATGCCGTTATTTGCGGGAAAATCTACGTCGCGGGAGGTGGACCGACCACTATGGAGGTGGAAGAGTACGATCCCTCGAGCGATTCCTGGCGCGTGGTAACACGATCTACTAGGAGGCGCTACGGTTGCATTGGAGCTTCCGTCGACGGAGTGTTCTACATTATCGGTGGGCTTAAAATCGGAGATTCTGGAAAAGAAGTTGTGCGCGGCGGCGCTGGGTCGGAGGCTCACGTGTACGCAAGCTCAATGGACTTATACGATGTGGAGGCGGGGGCGTGGCTGCGAAGCCGATCAGTGCCAGGCGGAGGGTGCGTTGTGGGAGCGTGTGCAGCCATGGGGCACATCTACGTCCTCGCAAGCCACGCGGTTGAGCTTTCATTCTGGAAGTTCGATGCTCGGAGAAAGAGCACTAACGGCGGAAATGGATTCGGAGAGTGGCGCAAGATAGAGAGTCCTCCATTACCAGCACAAGTGAGACTGGACAGCGCCGTGAGGTTCAGCTGCGTTGGGGTAGGAGCCATGGTAGTGCTTGTTCAGGTAGCCGGTAGCATCGACGATTTACTGAGACGGAGTGGTAGAAGCGAGAGAGGAAATCGGGAGCGCCTGGTTTTGGTGTACGATTCCGTGGCCGAAGAGTGGAACAGAGGAACCGATATGCCGGAGTGTATCCGACGCGCCGCCTGTGTGTGCGCGGAGTGCTAAATTACGCCCTGCATAAAGGTGCGCACGGTAGACGATTGTGACAGTGTTATCGTACACTCACACATGCTTTGTTTGGGGAGACGAGCAAAGTTGGCGAAGAAGCGTGACTTTTACTCAAAAACTTTATCAACAGCCCAAGCTTCCCCCCCTATTCAAAATAGGTCTTACAATTCGCGTTTTACTTGCCATTTCTCTTATTTTTAATTTATTTAAATTAATATATTATAAATATAAAATATGAACAAAGTGCAATTAAACCCTTAAACTTGGTCTAATTGATAATTGAGCCTCAAATCTGTTTTTCTTTTGAATAATTACACCCGAATTTAACTTTGTCAGAAAATCAGACCCTCTAATAAATAAATACTTTGTCAAAATAAACTTAATTTTTATTTCAAGTTTAATTATACACCTTATTTACGATTACCTTTTAATTTTACGTTTTGATTCTCATCATCTCCTTTCACACTCATTGTCTAGTGCACTTAATGATTATTAATTTATTATGATAATTGCACTACTTAATGAATGTTATATAAAGATACTCCAATTGGAAAGCAACGTAACGTTATTCTTAAATTGATTAATCTAAAATTCATGGATTAGTTAATTTCAGTTTAATATGCTAGGTTTTAGGCTTAAATTTTAAGGATTAAATGCCCTTGCTTTATATATATTGTTAAAATAATTATAAATAGTCAATTTACGCTCTTCGACCCTAAAAAAGATTAGAAACTAAAATTATGAATACGTAATAGAAAGTAAGTTAACAAAAAAAGAGAAAATAATGGAATGGGAAGGATTATGTAATGTTTTTGTGTAATTGTAATGAAAATAAATTGGGTTTTTAAAAAAAAAAACCTTAAAAATTAATGTTCAATGAAAAAAACTTCAAAGATTCAAAAATAGGCGAAACAAACCTTTTAGTCTGTACTGGCCAGTGGCCGCTAGGAGGAGGCCGGCCGGTCTAGTTGGACCGGCCGGCGTCATGGGTTTTGTCGGTTTATAAGGGAGGTCGGCCGGTCCAGTTATTTAAACTCCCCTCCCCTCTTCTTTAACTCACACCAAAATTTCTCCAAATTTTCTCTATTAATTCCTTCTTTCGGTGATATTTTTCGGCGTTCAACGGCTAGGTATGAAGTTTTTATTTTTATTTATTTATATTTATTTTACGAAATTTAAAATAATATGGACATTTTAATTACCTTTTTTTTTAATTATTTAATATTTTACTCCATGTAATGGACTAATTTTTACTCTCCGGCGATATTACTCCGCGTTCACATTTTAGGTATGGAGTCTGTTATTATTTTTTTTTTTACGAAATTTATCTATTATACTGGATCTCATCTGTGTAAGTGGTGTAATTGTACTGTGTAAGTGAGTTTTGTCTAGGAGACTGAGTTTTAAGTGGGACCGTTTGTGACCCCTCCAGCCTTTCTTGGGAACTTACTTGAAAAGGTAATTTTGTCTATGAGATTGTCCAGTACAGTCTTTCCTGAGAATTATCCTGATCAGTACTTTCTATGTTTTAACTTTTTGTGTTTTATTAATTTTGTTTTAAATTTTTTTTTAGCGGCGAATATGGATTCTGATTCAAGTAGATCAATTAATTTAAACGAGAGATCAACTGGTGATGCAGAAATGGACTTGTGTGCGGACGATACGCCTGCATATGGTGATGTACGAGCATTCGATAACCCACTGACAAATGAAGAAATATTCGAATATTCTACCTCCAAAATGCTGGACGATGAGCTTCGAACACTAGTCGGCTCAGATGACGAGGAGGTGGAAAGCATACCGGTAGGAGAACAAATCTCAATGGGATTTCATAAGGGTAGAAAATATAGTTCTTTACAGGAACTTAAAGACGAGATAGACAAATATTTTTTAGAAAATGGTCATGGTATTAAATTCACTAAAAGTGAAAGGAGTCGACTGACGACTGAGTGTGGAGATGGATGTGGGTGGCGAATGCATGCTTCGTTGATGCAAAATGAGCGAACGTTTCAAATAAAGAGCTTAATCGACTCTCACTGCTATTTGAGGCAAGTTGAAAATCGACGCGCCTCAGCAAAACGGCTGGCGAAACATTACCTGGACAGGTTCAAAAGTCACCCTACTTGGGACATCCCATCTATTATGGAGACAGTGAGGAATGACTTCACCGTCGACATTTCAGCCAGTCTTGCCACAAGAGTAAGAAGCATAGCTCGAACCCTCAATGAAGGGAAGTGCGACGAACAGTATGGGCAACTGTGATCGTACGCAGTCGAAATATTCAGATCAAATCCGGGCAGCACAACAAAAATTGATAGAAACCCAGTAGACCCTAATCAATTGGGATTCCAAAGATTCTATATGTGCATGGCTGCTTATAAGACTGGGTTGCTGGAGTACGAGAGACTCGTTATCTGCTTGGATGGCTGTCATCTAAAGGGGTCGTGTGCTAGTCAACTACTCACAACCGTCAGTATTGATGGAAACGATGGAATCTACCCCGTTGCTGTTGTCAATGTCAAATCTGAGAATGCGGACTCATGGACATGGTTTTTGCAAATATTAAAGCAAGATCTCAACACTGAATCGGGCCGCGGTTGGACACTTGTTTCAGATCGACAAAAGGTATGATGCATTTCTATATGTTATTTCAAATTTTGTAGCGTTGTGGATGTCATATTGTTTTATTAACACTGTTGTTCGTGCAAATATCAGGGGTTACAGAGAGCTGTTTGAGAACAATTCAAACATGCTGAACACCGCTTCTGCCTCCGGCATATGTATGCGAATTTCAAAAACTATTTTCGGGGCAAAGCATACAGAGATGCAATGTGAAATGCGACCAGGGCACCCACAGAGGCCCATTTCAAGTATGAAATGCGGAAATTATTCCAGCTAAGTCCGGAAGCCCACGAATAGCTTCGAGCAGAAGATCCGAAATATTGGGCTAGCTATGTCTTCTCTCTGAATTCCAAGTGCGATTTGGGATTGAATAATTTGTACGAGTCATTCAATGCACTTCTTTTGCCAATAAGGGACAAACCGATACTGACCATGTTCGAGATAATCCGAACACGCTTGATGACTCGTATTGTGAAGAAATATGAGAAGCTGGCCGATTCCGATGATATCCTGTGTCCCAAGATAAAGACAAAGCTTGACAAGCTAAAGAGTGCATCTGGAAATTGACATGCAACGTTTGCGGGAGCTACATGATTTCAAGTACGCAATGGATACGAACAATTCGATGTAGACATGAGTTTGGATGTGTGTAACTGCACGCGGTGGAAGCATACAGGAATCTCGTGTGTCCATTTCATTTCTTGCATGTACTGGATGAGTGTCGCGCTGGAAGACTACGTGCATGAATGCTATCACACGGGAAGATACCTGCAGATGTACTCACATTATATTCGTCCCATCAGCGGCCCAATAATGTGGCCGCTCGTCCAAGGTATGAACGAAATTCTTCCGCTAAAAAGACAGCGTCAACCTGGTAGGCCGAAGAAGACAAGAGTGCGAGATGCCGAAGAGCCGTCAAGTTCAAGAGTTAGTAAGAGGAACTCAACCGTGCGTTGTGGTATATGTTGGCAGCAGGGGCATAATACTTGCACTTGTCTTAATCGAGGATCAACTTCAGGCGCTGCTTCGCAGAACACATTCATGGGCTTCAGAACATTTGACTGGGCGCATGAATATTTGACGCGTGGCCGGGGCAGAAATTTGTAATTTTTTTGAATATACCATTTATTATTTTTTTTGTAATTCATTTATTTTTTAGTTATTAATTTATTTAAATAAGAGTTTCTTTTTAATTTATTCAATTTAAGTATTTAAATTATTTATTTCTAAAATGTCATTGAATTTGTAATTATTTATTTAAGTTTAGTATTCACGAAATTTACATCACAAAACTAAACTACGCTGGTGGGTCGTCATCATCGTCTTCGTCGAGGCTAAGGTGGCCCATCCAATTCTTGACACTCACATCCAGTTCATCGACTCTGCCTATGAGGTGCTGGATGTCCCGCTGCTGGCTCTGCTGTATTTCCAGTACTTGATGCAGGTGTTGTTGGTGTGTGTGCTGCATTTGATACATCTGTTGGTACTGCGTATGCTGCGTCTGCTGCATCTGAGTCATCTGCTGCTACTGCATCTGAGCTATCTGCTGCTGGTGCGTCTGTTGCATATGATACAGGTGCTGCAGATACTATCTCGTGCCCCATCCACTAGCCTCATCTTCCTCCTGGGGGGCCAATGGCGGTGATGTGGGCTCCTCCATCGACACTGCTCCAAAGGTGGATGCTATCTGATCGCTTTTCAGCACCCAAGTGCCATTGACTTCCATGAAGCCAATAGATGCGATGTGTTGAATACGTTGGTTGGCCTTTGAACTGTTCTCGGCTCGCCAACTGGTATCTGAAGCCCAACTCGATCAATGATCTTCATAATCAATGGCCCGTATGGGAGATTAGTCCTGGGTGTCCACCCGACCTCACGCATGTGACTTAAAATCAATAAGTCGGGCTCGAAAGGCTTCCCGTTACACTACTTTTCCATGATATAGAGGTCATGCAGCTTACAAGATTTCGATGTCCCTCTCGCGGCAGAAAGGTGTGGGCTAGCATGTTGCGAAGAATCCGATCTCTAATATTTAGTTCTCTGGTTCGTGGCTTGACGAACACCTCGATGTTGGAATTGATATGAATTCCCCGTAAGAACTCTACTCCCTCGAGCAATGTGACAAAAGGGGGGTCTCGGGAAGTATGGTAATATTGCTCCGCCCCTTCTATGACAAACCACAGCACTGAGTTCACTAGCTCTGGACGTATCATAAACTCCCGACCAAGGACGTACGTCTTCAAACCAGTCAAAACTCCATTTCTTTTTGACGCTGTCAAGTTCACGTAGAACAAGCAAACTATTCTCTCGCAAAAATCGCCACTGAATGCATTGACACCGCCCAGGCCGATGGTGTCAAACATATCTTTGATCCCCAACGACTCCCAACCTGTAAAGTTGAAAGTCATACCATGAATAATTGAGCGTTTGCGCAAATCTTGCTCAAATTTCTCTTTACACTCTTGATTCTGAAATTCCATAGCAGTAGTCCAGCTAACCGATCTACTTAATTCAGTATCCATCGTCGTTGTTAAAAAAAAAACAAAGTCAATAAAATACAATATTTAACTACCGTAAAAAAGAAAAAAAAAACTCAGTATATACCCTATCATCAAGAGCGACGGCATTGCGCTTCACGTACTGATATAACCCATGGCACACCGCGACCCTTACAAGTTTCTCGTTGCTGATATTAGCAGCTCTAAGCGGATTGAGGTGCCAATAGATAAATATCTGGTTAGGGCTGTTAATATCAGCACCGAGAAACTTGCAAATGTCGCGGTGCGCCATAGGTTATATCAGTACGTGAAGCGCAATGCCGCCGCTCTTGATGATAGAGTATATACTGAGTTTTTTTTTTTTTAAATAACAGATAAATTTATAATAGAAAAATATAACAGACTTCATAACTAAAAGGTGAACGCGGAGTAATATCGCCAGAAAGTAAAAATTAGTCTCTTACATGAAGTAAAATATTAAATAATTAATAAACGGGTAATTAAAATGTCCAGTATAATTTTAAATTTCGTAAATTAAATTATAAAAAAAATAAAAATAAAAACTTCATACTTAGTCATTGAACGCCGACAAATATTGCCGAAGGAAGGAATTAATCGAGAGAGTTTGAGAAACGTTGGTGGGAATTGAAAAAAGGAGGGGATGAGATTTAAATAGGGGTATGGAGGTCGGCCGGTTCAGTTGGACCGGCCAACCTCCATACATAGGACAAAACTCATGACTAGAGTCACAGGTTTTGCTGGTTTATGGACCGGCCGGCCTCCTCGAAATATTTTTAAATAAAAAATGGAGGCCGATCGATCCAACTAGACCGGCCGGCTTCCTCCTGGCGGCCACTGGCCAGTCTAAAAGTTTATTTCGTCTATTTTGAAACTTTAAGGTTTTTTTTTCGTTGAACATTAATTTTAAGGTTTTTTTTTTTTTGGGGGGGGGGGGGGGGGGGGGGGGGGGGGGGGGGGGGGGGGGGGGGGTTTTTTGGTTTTTTCGCTTCAAACCAGTCAAAACTCCATTTCTTTTTGACGCTGTCCAAGTTCAAGTAGAACAAGCAAACTATTCTCTCGCAAAAAATCGCCACTGAATGCATTGACACCGCCCAGGCCGATGGTGTCAAACATATCTTGATCCCCAACGACTCCCAACCTGTAAAGTTGAAAGTCATACCATGAATAATTGAGCGTTTGCGCAAATCTTGCTCAAATTTCTCTTTACACTCTTGATTCTGAAATTCCATAGCAGTAGTCCAGCTAACCGATCTACTTAATTCAGTATCCATCGTCGTTGTTAAAAAAAAACAAAGTCAATAAAATACAATATTTAACTACCGTAAAAAAGAAAAAAAAACTCAGTATATACCCTATCATCAAGAGCGACGGCATTGCGCTTCACGTACTGATATAACCCATGGCACACCGCGACCCTTACAAGTTTCTCGTTGCTGATATTAGCAGCTCTAAGCGGATTGAGGTGCCAATAGATAAATATCTGGTTAGGGCTGTTAATATCAGCACCGAGAAACTTGCAAATGTCGCGGTGCGCCATAGGTTATATCAGTACGTGAAGCGCAATGCCGCCGCTCTTGATGATAGAGTATATACTGAGTTTTTTTTTTTTTTTTTAATAACAGATAAATAGATAAATTTATAATAGAAAAATATAACAGACTTCATAACTAAAAGGTGAACGCGGAGTAATATCGCCAGAAAGTAAAAATTAGTCTCTTACATGAAGTAAAATATTAAATAATTAATAAACGGGTAATTAAAATGTCCAGTATAATTTTAAATTTCGTAAATTAAATTATAAAAAAAATAAAAATAAAAACTTCATACTTAGTCATTGAACGCCGACAAATATTGCCGAAGGAAGGAATTAATCGAGAGAGTTTGAGAAACGTTGGTGGGAATTGAAAAAAGGAGGGGATGAGATTTAAATAGGGGTATGGAGGTCGGCCGGTTCAGTTGGACCGGCCAACCTCCATACATAGGACAAAACTCATGACTAGAGTCACAGGTTTTGCTGGTTTATGGACCGGCCGGCCTCCTCGAAATATTTTTAAATAAAAAATGGAGGCCGATCGATCCAACTAGACCGGCCGGCTTCCTCCTGGCGGCCACTGGCCAGTCTAAAAAGTTTATTTCGTCTATTTTTGAAACTTTAAGGTTTTTTTCGTTGAACATTAATTTTTAAGGTTTTTTTTTTTTTTTAAATCGAAATAAATTTACGTTGTTACGATATAGTTAAGGAAAAAGAGTAGATAGAATAACAACACACTTACCCTCACTTATGAACAAATTTGAGAAAATCGAATCAAATTTGAGAGATAAATTTTGCTGACGACTCAAAATACAATGATATTTTATAGCTTATAATTTTCAAATAAAGAGGCTAAAATGTACTGATTTAAAAACATATATATTTGAATTTTCTTTTTATGTTTTATTTGTTAAATGTAAAATTAATATTAATAATTAATTGAACCGGGCTCGGTCTGCAGAATCTTGGGTCGAGACTCGAGAGAGGGGCCACTAGCTAGGGCAACTCATGGAGGTGCCATATAAATATCCACGTCTTTCCACTCGTTAAGCCCCTTTCAGCCGAAGTCGAAGCTCTCAGTACCGTCCGTCAATCCGTTTCATTCTCCTGTTTGAGCTTCGCCTCTTTCGGACTACTAATGGCTGTTGTTGCCTTCTCCGATCTCCATACTGAAGCTGGCTTGAAATCGCTTGATGAGTTCCTCTCTGGAAAATCTTACATCTCCGGGTCTCTTTATTCTCTTTGCTTTTTCAATTTTATAATTTGTTTGTATCTAATTTGGCAAATCGTAATATAATTGAATCGAATAATTATTACTCGCGTGTCTTCTTTTTTCAGGGACAAGCTATCTAAGGATGATATAAAGGTTTTCGCGGTTATTTCTGTCAGGCCGTCTGATTCCTTTCCTAATGCTGCTAGTTGGTATGACTGTATCACTTCTCATCTTGCCCCAAGGTTAGTCTGTTTATTCAGCTGCTTTTATTTATTTGCGTTTCAATTTCGCTGAATTGAGTTTGCGTTAGGTTTGTTTGAATATGTTTGTATGTACCTTTTTTGTTTATGATTTATAGTAGCTAAAATGAATTTTTTTTCATTAGCCTTTATTTTTTTGCCCAATCATTCTTAGAGTTGTGATAATGGTTGGATTGTAGTTTCCCTGGAAAAGCTACCGGTGTCAGAGTCGGTGGTAAGGCTCCCGCTTTGAGAGATGCCCCGGCAGAGAAACTTAAGGAGGTATGCACGTCATTGGTTGTGATGTATTTACAATTTTCACGTATTTAATATTCAGTTTTCAGAAAATATTGAAATGTTCCTTAAGGATAGGAAAAATCAATATTTTTTTATTGCAATGAAGAATATTGATCTAAGCAAGATATCAAATTCCCATGGGTGGAAATTGAAAAAATTTCTTGATTTGGAAAAGTTTATGTCATCAACCGTATAAATATTAAAACGTTGTACGAAATGAGTGGGAAACTCGTTCAGAGGTACCTTTTAAGTCAACGTTGCAAACTCCCGCAATTTTTTTGTTTTTTGTTTTTTTTTGTTTCTGTACTTAATGTAGGTTTTAAAAGTTATGAGTAAAGTTAAACGTAGAATTTGAAATTTCCAATATTGGAATGTGATTATTTTTGTATTTTTTTCTCAAGTAATGGAGTTGAATCTTGATATTTTATTCTATTCTTTCCATATTTTATATGTCGTTTCCTATAAAGTTATGAGGCCTGTTTTCTGTCTTGAGTTGACTAAACAAAAAAAAAAAATTAACGAAGAAATGTTGCCACGAAAAGTTGAAATTTTGATAATCCTGTTGCTTAGAATTACTCCGTTTCTGACTTTTATATCATGATAACCTAAGATACATAATATTTAATTTTGAAATGGACCCGGGACAGGATGTTGCTGCTGAAGAAGATGACGACGACCTTGATCTCTTTGGAGATGAAACGGAAGAGGAGAAGAAAGTAGCAGAAGAGAGGGAGGCAGCCAAAAAATCATCTGGCAAGAAGAAAGAGAGTATGCATGCAGCCTTTCTGATTTCATATTTACATGAATTTGTTTGACAAAGCGTTGCAAAAATATCCACTGATGCAAAGTTAGAGGGAAATTTATTATTTGTAACTGTATGATGTGTTTGTCAAAACGAGAAGAAACTTAAGATTAGAAAACATCATTTATCGAAAGAATATATAGCCGTCTTTCCTCTAGATTTGTAAAGATAGATCTCACCGTCATAGTTAACTTTGGTTTTAGACGTTTTGAGATTACATCTTCGATCCTGCCAGATATTTTGTCATTATTGGTGATGTTTTTAAAATCTTTCCACATAAATAGGTGGAAAATCGTCTGTTCTTTTGGATGTAAAACCATGGGATGATGAAACAGACATGAAGAAACTAGAAGAGGCGGTTCGCAGTATTGAGATGCCTGGTCTCTTGTGGGGTGCATGTACGGTTTGCTTATTCTTTTCTCGTTATTCTCGTTCTTATGATTTTAGACTATTCCTTAAAATTAGCACTCATTTGTGAGGCTAATTAAAAGTAACACCTTACATGTACATCTCATGATAATTGAGGAGCTCCAAATAGAAACATTACTTTTTCTTTAATGTTAAAGTGCTAAAATATCTTCAAAAGAGTTCGGGTAGTGTTGTTTCATAGAACTTTCTTTTCTCGTTAACAATGTTTTGTCATCTCCTCTAAATGTGTTGCAGCCAAACTTATGCCAGTTGGATATGGAATAAAGAAGCTGCAAATTATGCTCACCATTGTTGATGATCTCGTTTCGGTCGATTCCCTTATCGAGGAACAGCTGACCGTCGAACCGTGCAACGAGTACATCCAAAGCTGTGACATTGTTGCCTTCAACAAAATCTAAGGGCTCCCCTGTAACCTCAACTTATTTCCATTACTGTCATTTGTTTTGCCTCTGTTTTCTCCGTTGTTTGGTTTCTTAATTATGAGTTTTATTTAGGCCTCTTGCTCCGTGAAATCACTTGATGAATATTCGTATAGTTCAATGCAAAGCCTTTGTGGGCACATTGAATTTCTCTATAATCTAGTCTTAGTTGTGATACTGTTATAGTAGTGCTAGAATAATTTGACATGATATTGAAATACTCATATCAAGATTATCTCAACCCCCCCGTCTTCTTGCACATTGTGTAGAAATTAGTAGAAATTTTTTGATGGCTGATAAAATTTCTATTTTGAATTTTTGGTAAAAATGACGGATATGAGAGTATATAAGTTCCAATATTAAGTTCGAAGCTTCTCAATTCCATCTGTACTACAGAACCGGACATTAACTCAAGTCTGACTGCCTACCATTTGTAGTAAAATTAGTAAACCTCGAAATTTAGTGAACTGTAATGTTAAAAAATTGGCAAAGAGGATAGAAGAAGAATCAATTTTGAGATGAAAATGTAAACTAAGAATTTATTTCCAAACTATATTCATACATAAAATACAGATCTATACGTATAAACTATTCAAAGGAAAAACATGCGTCCCTTTGAAAAGATCAAGTGTGGGAATTTTTGATTATTTATATATTTATTTTGCTTCCAAAAAATGTTGAAGCTTAGTGATTCCAAAAATTGCTCAATATCTCAGACAAAATAACACAGCAAGCACCTCCAATCACGAGAGAGAGGGTTACCCTTCCACCGGGAACCAGATGAGATGGTTTCATAGAGGGAGACGTAGTTGATGTGTATCTATCCGACCATGACATAGCGCCAGGAACAATTCCAAATAGCACCAAAACTGGAAAAAAATACATAAATAAATAACAAAAAATTGAGACCATGATCTACTTTTGCCATATCTTATTTAATAAAGATGGAGTATTTCAATGAAACACTATGGGGAAAAGGGTAATACCTCCATATGTACCAGCAAAATCCAAGGCTTTGAAAAATATTTCCGGGTCAAGCTGGGATAATACTAGTGGAGGAATCAGTGTAATAAGATATGGAAGAGGCCGACTTTGACCAGCCGGAAGTTTCAACCCTTGATGTTCAACAGTGTAAAAAAAAAAGTGTAAATTCATACATAAAATACATAAAAAATCTATAAACTAAAGAGTAACATGTTTTCCCCCTTCATCCTATATATTTTCACTGCATTCTAATAGAATTTCAGGGTGTCATTATTGGAAAACAAATGCTAATAATTCATTATCTTGTAGCTTTCAGAAGTTTCTTTCTTTTTGATATCATTATCATAAGAAGAATACATTAAATACAACAATATTGTGCTTTCATACTGACCCACGAGAAAATAAATGAATTGACATAAGAAAAACAAAGTCATAAAAATGCTGCAATATCAATGGAGTTTAACTTACAGTCCGAAAGAAAGTCAGACAGGCCTAAAACAAATCCAATGTAGGATGTTGCGATTGCAAGAAACGAAAATAGTTCCACTGTAGGCTGTAGGAAAGTTTCAGTACTTCATCACAATTTCATTAATTGAAATAAATTAAGCGCTTTAACTTACTCCAACAGCCCCGTCCAAAGAACGCAGTTGTTTTAATGGATCTATAATCAAATCTGGACTTGTGTCAAAATTTGGAATAGTGCCGAGAATAACAGCATTCCACACAAGGAATAGAGCAAGGGGGATTGCTGTTCCTATGACAATTGCTGTCCTGCAAGATGGTGGAAATTTTTCATTTTAACAGAAATAAAAAAAATATGGATATGCAATTACTAAAGTCAAGATAATGCATTAACTCAACACTTGCACATAACAGCAACAAGTCATGACACAAGAACAAAGACATTTTTCTGTAAGGAAAAAATCAGGGAGGCTTCAACTTTCATTGAATTTCATATCTGCGTATTTTCTCTAAGTCCAAAATAATATTAACTTCTCCAAATAAACCTATTTTTTCATTTTAAAAATCTCCTTCAACTCCCCTTCGTTTCTATCGTGTGAAAATCATGTGCCCAAATATGTTTTAAAAAAAAAAAAAAGAAACTGAAAAAGAACACATTTTTGGTGTGTTAGATACACGTTGAAGTATTTTGGAATAGATTTAACCTGATGCGAGTTCTATATGCAGACCTCCAACTAAAATGAAGAATTGTCCCATAATCCTACCACAAGCATGACTCAAACTTCGTCCTGAAGCACAACTGTTAACAAGTGTATACTAAATAATGAACGTTGGTTTACAAAGTGGGGAAGAATATATACTGGATCCAAATAATCATGTACAATGTCAAGGCGGAAATTAGACAGAAGATTTATCTAAATGTATCTATATATTAGATAGAAGATCCATCTATGTATGTATCTATACATTAGATAGAAGATCTCAAGAACAAACGCAATATAATGGAAGCTAAGTCACCTTACTTTCGGCAGGTCCCCCTCCAGATTTGTGCAAAGAACAGGAACTACATTCTGGAAAAGAAAAATAAGAAGGTTTACAACTGCTTGAACTTTAAGAAAACAAACGTGTTCATTGTACCTGGTAAACAAATGAAAGCGCAATTATAGGTATACTCATAGGAACAGCTTGAAAGTTTGCTTTCAGAAGAGCATCAAAATGTAGGTCTCCACTTGCAATTGCCTAATAAAGAAACTCAATCTATGAATATCTCACAACTATTAAGATAAACTATCTGAAACAATAATAGCTGCTCTGATGAACTACACAGAATTATGACTGGCAATAAACATGATATTGTTGGTGGTCTCTAATGAGTCGGTTTTTCCAGGGCATACATGCATGGTCACTTCTAACAAAGGAAATAAGTTCTTTCTTATTAGTGAGCTCTACAATTATTTACTGCTCCTCTCATCAGCCTTGTTTATGATAAATTAGGTCAAGACTAACGGATCCCAGCAACAAGTCAACATACTACACCGCCATCATAA
Source organism: Begonia masoniana (assembly GCA_022432975.1). Lineage (NCBI taxonomy): Eukaryota > Viridiplantae > Streptophyta > Magnoliopsida > Cucurbitales > Begoniaceae > Begonia > Begonia masoniana. Next base: position 8,961,811 of record CM039515.1, read on the forward strand.
AAGTAATGCGTTAATCATGCATATAATGAAGCGTAGATATTACCACAAGTGCTGCAAATGAAGTGATGATTCCAAATACAAGAATCCCATTGACAGCACCAATAAAGCGCTGGCTACAATGGCAAATAACTTGCAGTCGAGTATTAGGAGAGAGAATAAAAAAAGAAACTGAGTTACCCAATACACACGCCAAAAGACAGCTAAAAAGCAACAAAGATAAATCTACATATCATTGGAAGAATGAACAAGCTTTCACTGGCAAATCATTCCAGAATTTCTTTCCTGAATTTACAATCGAAAATGCACTATTGGAATTATGAAGTTATATATATTATTATCGACATATTTCAACCAAATATTCCATATCCAAGATAATTAGTAAGGTTCATCCATTATTTTTATCTAATAAGGAGCATCTATTAAACAAAATCTTGTTTTCTTTTATATAAATCAAGTTGGCAGTTTGAAGATAGAGTTAAGAAAAAGAAACAAAAGGTATCTACCTTCCAGAATAACAAATGCCACCCAAAACCAATGAAAACAAGGTTGCACTCCCCCACCTGCGACCATAATGATATCAAGATCTAACAAGCATGTCATACGCATAATAAATAAGACATGAAGAACCAACACTGAAAATTAACACATTTACAGGACTCAGATAGCACTACTTAGAAACATAAGAAAACTAGGGTTATAGATCATACGATGGAATCCCGAGAAAATTTGTCAAGATATCTGAAGAACGGGCCACATATGCAACAAGAAGTGCGTAATGAATGAATATGTAAGACCAACTGCAAGGTAGAAATATGTCAATTTCAATAGTACAAAGACGTACATTATATCAACAAACGAAAGATACATTGCATAGAAATAATAGTATAAGAATTGACAAACTAACTACGTATATTTCGAGAAGAAAAAAAAAAATCACTGGAAAGGGACATACAAATATTAAGACATTACATTAAAAGAATTGTTGTGATTAAAAGTCAATCACCCGCGAGAAAACAACAATCAAGAATAGAAGTTAATAGTGAAAGAAGAATCGAGATACAATAATTTACGTGGTTCGGACCAAACTGTCCTACGTCCACGGCACAAAACCTCAGCAGCAAGTTTTATTTAAGAATCAAGAAAATAAGAGTTTTTCATAATGCTGCAGCATGACCCACAACATTACGTCTGAATACATGAGACGCCGCTCCCCAAGAGAAAACTCAACATAGCACTCTCTCACTATTCCCTCACTCTTTCTCTTGCAGCACGCCAGTACCACAGCTTTCTGCCAATCTACCACTCTTATTTTTCTCTGATTCTCTCTCTTATTTCCTTACAACTTACTAACTCACTAATATAGAAATAAAAATGTTAATAAAAAAAATAAATCAACGTAAATCCAGCAAGAATAAACCACAAAATCTGAACTAATATTAACAATATCCTCATTTGTTCAAATTTTGAAAACATCTTCATTCTACTACCCGAAGCATGTGCATCTTCCAATACGGACTAACTTTCCTCCACACCCACCAAGTTTAAACAAAACTTAAACTTGGCAACCGAAAGAACTTTCGTAAGGACATCAGGCGAATTCTCCTCAGTATCAATCTTCTGAATTTTCACTTCACCCCGATCAACAACCTTTCGAAAAAAATGAAACTTCACATCAATGTGTTTTGATCGTTCATGTAAAGTCGAGTTTTTCATAAGATATATTTTACTCTGACTACCACAGAAAATTGTTGGAACATCAACCAACACACCGAGCTCCGAAACTAACCCTCTCAACCAGAGAGCTTCCTTGACACCTTCCGTCGCGGTAATGTTCTCCGCTTGTGTAGTGGACAAAGCTACCGTATTCTGTAATTGAGCCTACGAGCTTATAGCTCCTTCATAAGTTGTGCATATATACCCAAAAGTAGAACATGATGAGTCCAAACAACCAACAAAATCGGAATCAACATACCCGATTATAAATCCTGCCGTTGATGCTGAAGCAGATACTGCAGCATTCCTTCCGTACGTCAATTTCATATCCAAAGAACCCGATATGTAACTCATCACCCACTTCAATGCATTCCAATGACATTTCCCAATATCTGACATAAATCTGCCGACCACACTTACAACATACGCAAGATCCTGCCAAGTACATATCATCGTATACATTATACACCTGATGATATTTGCATAAGGAATTTTTTCCATAAACTGTTTTTCAAATTCATTCTCTGGAGCTTGCAACTTCTTCAGTTTAAAATGAGCACCCAATGACGTGCTAACAGACTTCAGATTTCGCATATTAAACCGGTCAAGAACACATTTCAAGTATTCTCCTTGAGAAAGTTCTAGAATACCTCTTTCTCTATCCCTCAAAATCTGAATCCCGAGAATTTTCTTCGCTGCACTCAAATCCTCATATCAAACTGTTTTCCGAGTTTCTCCTTTAAATTCTAAATTTCCAGTTTATCTCTTCCTACAATCAAAATGTCATTCACATATAATAGCAAATATAATGCTCTTCCTGATGCTGTGATTTTCACATAAACACAACTATCATATTTGCTTCTTACAGAACTGATGCTACATATAAAAACATCAAACTTTAAATTCTACAGCCTTGGTGACTGCTTAAAGCCATAGAGCGATTTTTTTCAAAAGACAAACCTGATTCGGATTTCCATTCTCAAACCCCTCTAGATGTTCCATGAAAATGATTTTCTCCACATCCCCGTGTAAGAACGTCGTCTTCACATTCATGTGCTCTAATTCAAGATTCTGTGCCGCCTAACACTAACCTTATTGAATTTGTTTAACCCTAAACCCTAACCCTAAACCCTAACCCTAAACCCTAACCCTAAACCCTAACCCTAAACCCTAACCCTAAACCCTAACCCTAAACCCTAACCCTAAACCCTAACCCTAAACCCTAACCCTAAACCCTAACCCTAAACCCTAACCCTAAACCCTAACCCTAAACCCTAACCCTAAACCCTAACCCTAAACCCTAACCCTAAACCCTAACCCTAAACCCTAACCCTAAACCCTAACCCTAAACCCTAACCCTAAACCCTAACCCTAAACCCTAACCCTAAACCCTAACCCTAAACCCTAACCCTAAACCCTAACCCTAAACCCTAACCCTAAACCCTAACCCTAAACCCTAACCCTAAACCCTAACCCTAAACCCTAACCCTAAACCCTAACCCTAAACCCTAACCCTAAACCCTAACCCTAAACCCTAACCCTAAACCCTAACCCTAAACCCTAACCCTAAACCCTAACCCTAAACCCTAACCCTAAACCCTAACCCTAAGAGAATATTTGATTGAAATCTATTCATTCTCTTTGCGTAAAACCTTTGCCAACCAATCTCCCCTTAAACCTTAGTTTACCTTTGCTGTTAACATCTACCTTTCGCTTGAAGATCCACTTACAACCAATCAATTTTTGTTTTTACCATTTTTCTACCAAAACTCATGTGTTGTTCTTATGCAACGATGTCATTTCTTCATTCATGGCATTAACCCAGTCACCTTTATCCTTCCAGCTAATGATCTCCATGTCAAAGGTTCTACATTCTCAAGATCAGTCGAAACCAGAATTGCATATGCAACGACGTCCGTATATTCGAGACGTTGAGTTGGTTTCACCACTCGTCTAGTCTTGTTTCGTGTGAGTTGATAATCTATCACTCTTCCTTCCACTGAACCTTCTGACCCATAAATAAGCTGTTCAGTCTGCTGATCGTTTACTTGATAATTATTTTCAGAGCTAAACTCATCTGAAGCACAATTTTTGTAGCTTCACTCGACCCGACTTTCATCTCTAGAGTCGACTGTCCTTTCATGGTAATTCCTTCTCATTAAATACCACATCAAGGCTAAGAATTATTTTTTGCTCGCCTGGTTCAATAAACCACAGCTTGTATCCTTTCAAGCTGTTAGGATACTCCAAGAAAATACACTTATTTGCCCGAGGCTTTAGTCTCTCATATTTTATGTGTGCATGGGCAGCACACCCAAACACCTTTATCCCATCATATTTTGTCGGTTCCTCATGTCATAGCTCATGCGGCGTCTTGAACCTCAATGTTGTTGAAGGACAGATTAATAAGATATCTCGCGGTTTGAACAGCTTCCGCCCAAAATGACTTAGGTTAAACCCGATGTAAGAAGCATACATCTTACCTTCGCTAAAATCATTCTATTCATCCTCTCGGCCAGGTCATTTTGTTGTGGAGTGTGTCTAACAGTCCGGGTCTCACGATGCTCTCCTTTTTACAGTAAGCATCAAATTTTGAAGAGCAATACTCCAAGCCATTATCGGTTCTCAACTTCTCACCCTCCGGTTGGTATGAGTTTCCACCATCTTTTTCCAGATTCTGAAAGTATGAAATACCAGATCCTTCTTCTTTAGACAGTACATCCAGAGGCTCCGTGAATAGTCATCAATGATGGACATTAAATAACGCGCTTATCCCTTTGAAACAACCCTAATTGGTTCCCATAAATCAGAGTGAATATAATCCAACACTCTTTCAGATTTATGTATAGCCGATGTAAATTTCACTCTGCTATACTTTCTGGGAACACAATTCTCACAAAACTCCAACTGGGATGCTCAGCATCACCCAACAGCTTTTGTTTGGACAATTCATGAAGCCCACGTTGACTAACGTGTCCGAACCTCAAATGCCACAATTGAATCTTCTCTTCCACACTATCAGCAATATTTACAGACCCGCTAATAACGGTCTCACCGTCCAGATAATACAACCTGTTTCTCTGAACCCCCCTTCATCACAATCATCGACCCTTTAATGATTTTCATGCACCGGTTTTCAACTTTCACCATGCAACCAGAATCATCCATGTCGATTGATAGAATGCTACGTTTAAGCTAAGGAACATACCTGTTTCCGAATGCATATTGCATCCATCGAACATCATAATTTGCCTTGAACCTGTGCCTTGTATGATGCACGATTTGTTGTTGTCGAGTAACACTTTTTCATCTTTGCATGGCTGGAAATCTCGAAGTCACTCTTTCCTCGGAGTCATATGAAATAAACACCCTGAATCAAGGACCCATTGTTCACCGGAATCCTTATCTGATGCAACCAGAACGTCTGAAGAGTCATAACCATTTGAAACCAAAGCATCACCAGTCTCAGTTTTTGTCTTGGTCATTCTTCTCTTCAGTTCATGGCAATCCTTCCTGAAATGTCATTCTTTGTTGCAAAAGAAGCACTTCTTGCCTTGCTTGGATTTTGATCGTGTCTTATCCTTCGATTTCTTTTTATCACGGGTTTGAGTTCTTCCTCGTACCGATAACCCCTACCCATAGAGCGTAGTTTCGCATCTCCTTGGATTCCTCAATCGTGATTGTGTACAACTTTTTTTTCAAGTACAGACGGTTTGCCAGCGACCTTTTAATGTATAAAGCTTCAAGTTTTGACCATACTGAACTCGCGGAACCTTTTTGACCTCCCTCAGTGCCTCGTCTCTCAAATTTAGCAAGATACCACTATGCGCTTTGGACTCCATCTCATAAGCCATATCCTCATTAGACAATTGAAGTTTCCCAAACGCCTCAGGATCAATAGCGGTAGAAACTCTTGATGAACCAAGAAAGCCTTCGTCTTGACCCGCCAAAAACTGAAATCATTATCGCCCGTCGTCAACTAGTCAATTTTGAATTTTACCATGGATAAAACCAAAAGAAAACAATCAACGCTCACCGCACCAATTGTTGTGATTAAAAGTCAATCACACCGCGAGAAAACAACAATCGAGAATAGAGGATAATAGTGAAAGAATAATCGAGACACAATTATTTACGTGGTTCGGACTAATCTGTCCTATGCCCATGACACAAAATCCCAACAAGTTTTATTCAAAAATAAAGAAAGTAAGAGTTTTCTGTAATGTCGCAGCATCGCCCACAACATTGCGCCCGAATACAAGAGACGCTGCTCCCCAAGAGAAAACCTTGCAGAACACTCTCTCACTATTCCCTCACTCTCTCTCCTGCGGCACTGAAACTTTTACCAATTTGCCCTTCTTATTTTCTCTTTGATTCTATCTCTCTATTCTTTCCTTACAACATACTCACTCACTAATATAGAAATAAAAATACTACAATATTAATAAGGAAATAAATGAACGTAAATCTGAAAAGAATAAACTACAAAATTTGAACCAATATTAACAAGAATTCATTTCTATTAAGCACTCCATTTGTTCGCATACATGCTACAAGAAAGCTAAAGGGTAGGGAGAGCCTCAACGAAGTGTTTAAAACATATAAGCTAATATAGACATATATCCTCTACTATCTATCAAATAAGTATCGACAACCTACCAAACAATTGTGGAGAAATCTATATATTTTATTTAGTCATAAATTTTTTTAGAACATTTAAGGAATTTATATGATTTAGCTTCTTATATATCTATGAATTTATTGTTGTTATTTTAATGTCACGTGTAAATTTTAGTTTAGTCACATATATCTTCCATGCGACATGATAAACAAGAACTTTCTATCCAAACTTTTGAAATAAGAAGAGCTACACGATTACGATGGAGGAGAAAATGCTGAAATCTAAACACAAAACACATGCCTGGAAGCATAGTTGCTCCTTGTTCCTTTTTGCTCAACAAAAGCATCATAACTCCGAAAACTAATTTGGGTGAAACGTTCAAGAATGACATGTTGACCTACCAAGAAATTTGAACACCAAATGATCCGAGAGTTCGCTTTGCCATTGACACCTGAATGAGTCGAAAAGCAGAAGCTATCAGTTCAAATTCAAGTAATTGATGTTAACTATTACCATTAATTATTAATGAACATCAATTATGATCCATGCCCAGCAACAGATAAGAAGTTCACACTTCTTTTGTTCAGCTTACCATCAAGAATGGATAATAGCAACCTCGTAAAGGGCAGTTATTGTTTTTCCCTCATTTTTGGTAATGCTCATTCACCCACACATGGATGCTATAAACACTTTGACGTTTTGTCATTCATTCTGTTTCACTTGCAACCAATAGACTCGAATGAACTAAACATGTAGACATTCCTTTCTAAGGAAAAGTGCTTCCTAATGTTATAAGGGCTAGACTATCAACTGGATTGCGCTCTGCAGATCAAATACATTTTGTTATTGACGTACCAAAAGTTAGAATATCTATAACGATTTTCCAATGGAAAACTTCTCATTATAATTACTATTTTACTGACCAACAATCTCAATAAAAACATTTGATGGCTTGAAATGATGATCTATTATGACGAAAAAAATGAGGTGCCAAAAAAAAAAGAAGTTTCAAGAAAGACAGGTACAAACTCTTCACATAAACAATAACATTAGAAATAAAAGCATAAGCCAAGCTTTGCGTCAAGCAAATTGTAGACATGCCTCTTCACTTCTTGAGGTTGACACTTAAGAAATGCATCTTTACCATCTTGAGGTTATAATGATAGATAGTAAATGAAACCAACAAGGAGACACGTAAGATTACCAGTGATACGCCTCCAGAACCCAATTCACACATTGTGTTCACATTTACTTCAGCGATTAACAATCCTGTTACAACCTGCAAGATATTATGTTTCTCACTTCAGTACAGTGTGATCAAATAATGAAAGAAAGAGAATGATTGGCTAAAAGTTTTATTTGGAGAAATGACTTTATATGCTGTCATAAAGTTTACCCTTTATAGTTTTATGATATTGTTTTTGTGTAATGAAAGAGTAGAAAGATCAATCAAGAAAATCTAGAAATCCTTTTGAAAGTTAGACTAACTGGGCATTATCACCTGAGTTCTCAACCAAAGCAGAGTTGATGTTAGTCAATCATTTAATGGCACTTGTTGAATAAATATGAACTAAGGCCAAAAGATTGAGTTGAAAAAAAAATCATATCTGCCAAAATAAAAAAAAATATATATATATTGCTCTTCATAGACAAACTTGGGATTTCCAATCCTACGTAAAATTGGTCTATGATCACGAGATATTTTTTTATCAGATTGTGGAAGAATGAAAAAAATATATATATTGAGAATGGAAATTAATTCTAGAATAATTTTACTAACATTACCATGTATACCCAACAAAGGGTGCATGTAACTGCAGAGGCTAGAAATCCAGATTCTTGAGTCACTGCAGGAATTGCAAGGATTCCTGCGCCAACCTGGACAAAAGGCTTATTACTAGCATTGCAAAATTTATTTCCATAAAAGTGTCGTGAAAAAAATAATAATAATCTGTTAGTGAAGTAGTGGCAATAACCAATTGATACTCGCCTAATGTATATTAGGCTATATGTATGTTACTTTTCCATTTATAACGAGAATTTTTCTTCAAAAATGGTTCCACCATACTAGATAAAGGAGCTAATTTTAAAGAAGAATTCTCACAATAAATGGAAAAAATCACCATTATTGATGGTAATACTCGGACTATTACATACTCTTCATTTTATACACTTTATTTACATAGTCATCATTCACAAATTAACTGTAATCAGTTCTACTAGGAATGAAAATTTAAACCAGGTAAAAGTAAAGTAAAAAAATTGTAGAAGTACGACCTCACAAGATGTTATAGAAAATAGGAATAAAGTTAAAGCAATCACATTCGATTTGCTTTTAAGTCTAATAATTTTACTTTATGACAAGTTACTGATCAAACCACATAAAAATTATAAGTTACATTTATCTTCGCATATCTCCTATTAATATCAATTTACATCATCTCATATATCCATATATGGGAAGTCTTTGACGTAATACTAAATAAATAAATAAAAATCTTAAACATTTACGACATTCAGCTGATAAATATTCTAGATAAAACAGGAGCATACTGTAGTGCCGGCCACCAGAAAGATTGCGCTGGATAGACTTCCTGAAGGATGCAAATAACAAAAAACGAGAGAAATAGAATAACATGAGTTCTCATAGTCATACAAAATTATTGCAGCATTAGAGAAACTGAATGAAACAGGAGAAAAATTACCAGGTTCTCTTCTGAGAGTGGCTTGGTTGAGGTTGGAAAACAACCTCTCTACCTCATACTGTTCTACTTCCGACTCAGTCTGCTTCTCTTCTTCATAATCTTCGTCTAGATTTAATTCCTGCTGAGATCTCCTCGAGAAGAAAGTAGTAGTCCTGACAGGAAACACACGGAGAGAGGAGACGGTCGGAGACGGTATTTCGCACCAAAAACTGAAATGCCTCTTTCTACGCGACGATGATGAAGTTTTCGGTTGAATAACTGGAATTGGAATCCGTAAACAAGACGAGGTCGACATTAGTCAGTGAGTCGAGCTACTGAGTGAGAAAGACTGTGCCAACTGCTGAGCGACGTTCAACCGTCCGTTTGAAAAATGGAGACGCCGAGAAGATAATGCGGGCCTAATATTAAAATTAGGCTGCATAATTTTTCATTCTTAAAATTATCCCAATTTATAATAAATTCTAATTAAATAATTTAAAAAATAGTTGCGGATGTACGATGCATTGTATTATAATTTTAAAAATTACACGCATCATGAGCAATAACACGACTAAGCACCTACTAGTATTCAAATTAGAACAATGTTACATTTATCCTCTTGTTATACTCACTGACGTGCCAAACACTAATTAATATAATTAATGTAATAAATGAATTATTTACAATTATTATATTAGTCATAATTTGACGTGATAAAAAATATTTTAATATGGCAGAATAAGAGAATAAACGTAACATTACTCTTAAAATTAAGAGTACCATTGAGTTTATTTTCTAAATTTACATATTAATTTTACTTTTCATCATAAGACTTACGTGTCATCTATTTATTGAAATAACAATTATAGTTTTGCATGACTATGAGAACACGTGTTATAATTGCATGAACAATTACTTGTCATCATATTATAGTTTTTTTAAAAAAAAAAACATCATGAACAATAAGAAGAACAATTATCTCCTGATATTAAAATTAAAAATAATATTAAGTTTGATTTTACTTTATCATGTAACGTTTACGTGTTATTTTAATTTATATGATAAGTAAAATAAGTTATAAATAATTAAAAAAAATATAACTATATCAATAAATGAAAGACAATTAATATTAAGGTGTATAATCAAAGATAAATATATCGTTATTCTGTAAATATTTATTCATCCAAAAAAAATATTTATAATAATTAAAAATCACATCAATAAATGTTTAGAGGAAATCCTATTATTATTTAATCATAATTATTTTCAATTATGATATCTTATTGCTTTTGTCACGTGAATCACTCTTATTTTAAGATAAATAATATTATGTTTACTTTTTTAAAATATATGTTGATGTGTTAAATAATTATTGATGTAATTAATGTTATAAATTAATTATTCATAATATATTAAATTAATTACACTTTAATTGCACTAATTATTATTAGGCACGTTAATAAATATTTTAAGATAAATAAAAATAAGTGAGTAAATATGACATTTAATTTTTTTTAAATAATTAATAATTAAATTTAAAAAAAAAAAAGGAAAAACAACAAAATCTAACCACCACAAAAAGAGGACAAAAGGAGGGCAGATAAATCTCTGAAATTTTGATTCCATTTCCAAGGATTCATAAGCTGCTTTCTCCGAAGAACAATCTTCAAGTTCCAGTCTTTTTACTCTGGTATGCAGTTGATATACTAATCTCCGACGTTCCAGCCATCCATGGCTTCCTTTAACACATCATTCCAGTTCCCTCATCACTTCCACTCCCGCCCACTTCTCTCCAGGAAAGCCTGCACTTTTCCTTCATTTTCGCCAAATGGGTCCATTTCTCTTTCCTCAGAAACTTCTCCATTTCGGAGGACACTACTTGCTAGAGCTGCCATGGCTTCCAATTCAACCTCTGCCAGTAAACAAATTGAGGTTGTGTTCTGATATCGTCTATTCCGATAATCCCTATTCCTCGTTCTTTTTCAGAGATTTTTAATTTTTATTTTTATTTTCATCCTGAATGCCTGATTTTTTTTGTTGATGGGGAGTAGATAGTTTTTGATCGTGATGAAAGAATGAACAAGTTAGCTGATGAGGTTGACATGAATGCTCCACTTTCGAGGCTTACTCTATTCTCCCCTTGCAAAGTAAGATTTTACTGTTTATGGTTGGGAGTTTTCACGATGGATTACTCTTTAACTGACTTGTGTTGGAAAATTTGGAGCAATGCAGATTAATATTTTCTTGAGAATAACCAAGAAGAGGGAAGATGGATATCATGATTTGGCATCTCTCTTCCATGTAAGTTTAATTAATAATTTAAGTAAATCTTCTTTTGTTGTCTTCATTGAAGTTAACGAGATTCCACAATTAGGAGGCCATACTCCATCTGTATTCCAATTTTTGTCGTGGTCGATTATACTTTTGCAATGTACCATCCCTTCCATGTAAGTTTAATTAATAAATTAAATGAACATTGTTTTTTGTTGAATTTCATGAGATTCTATAATTAGGAGGCTATAATTGATCTATAATCTAATTTTTTGTTGTGGTCGATTATAATTTTGCAATATACCATCACTTGCTACTGAATTCACCTTTCAAATTGTTTCTAAGCCTTCAGGTAATTAGTCTTGGAGACATAATTAAATTCACTAGGTCACCATCGAAAACCAAAGACCGTCTTTCTACGAATGTGTCTGGAGTTCCTCTTGACGATAGCAATCTGGTAATGAGTTTAGGACATGTTTCTATATTCTATTTATTTTTTTTCCGAGGTTGCATAATTTGTACTCCACTGGAACAAAAAAAATCGATTTATGCAGATTATAAAGGCTCTTAATCTTTACAGGAAAAAGACAGGAAGTAACAAATTCTTTTGGGTAAGTCTCAGCTACAATACATTTTGATCATTTGGGTGAAAAATCTGCCTTTTGCCTTTGATGACTGTCTTTTAAAATGATGCTTATAGTGTTTGAAAATAATGTTTGGGCAGATTCATCTCGATAAAAGAGTTCCTACTGGAGCAGGGCTTGGTGGGGGAAGCAGCAATGCTGCTACAGCTCTGTGGGCAGCAAACCAGTTCAATGGTTGTCCTGCCTCTGAAAAGGATCTTCAAGAATGGTCTAGTGAGATTGGCTCTGATGTTCCTTTCTTTTTCTCCCATGGGGCTGCCTATTGTACAGGCCGAGGTGAGGTATGTCTTAATTTTACGTTAACCACAAAACGAAAAAAAAAAAAAAAAAAAAAGAGTTCTTATCCCTCCTTTCCATGTCCCCACCAAGCTCTGCGGCGTCGCAGTAGCATTTCGAGAAATTTCTGGATTTCGAGACTAATTGTTATCGTTTTACTTCCTTTTGTTGCATTATTCATTGCGAACAAAATATATAATGTTATTTTAAAAGACTAGTTGAGGAGGTTAAACTTCAAAGAATCTACGCATTTTTATTCCACCAAATGGTTTTAGGAGCAAGATATGACTTACCTCTCCTTTTATTCTTGTGTAAATAAATTGAAATGATCGAAGTTTTTCTAATACCTACAACTTCTCCCAATTCGACATAGTCATCATGAGTAGAACTTCATCCATAACATAATCGGCAGATCCAAGACGGACTCCTGCAAGTAAAGGGAGTCATAATAGATATTTGTTGTGTTTGAAAACTTAATAAAGTGATTGATAAGTCCAATACCAAGACCGCGTTCTGAGAACGGGTACCCGCGTTCTGAGAACGGGTACCCGCGTTCTGAGAACGGGTACCCGCGTTCTGAGAACGGGTACCCGCGTTCTGAGAACGGGTACCCGCGTTCTGAGAACGGGTACCCGCGTTCTGAGAACGGGTACCCGCGTTCTGAGAACGGGTACCCGCGTTCTGAGAACGGGTACCCGCGTTCTGAGAACGGGTACCCGCGTTCTGAGAACGGGTACCCGCGTTCTGAGAACGGGTACCCGCGTTCTGAGAACGGGTACCCGCGTTCTGAGAACGGGTACCCGCGTTCTGAGAACGGGTACCCGCGTTCTGAGAACGGGTACCCGCGTTCTGAGAACGGGTACCCGCGTTCTGAGAACGGGTACCCGCGTTCTGAGAACGGGTACCCGCGTTCTGAGAACGGGTACCCGCGTTCTGAGAACGGGTACCCGCGTTCTGAGAACGGGTACCCGCGTTCTGAGAACGGGTACCCGCGTTCTGAGAACGGTCCCCACCAAGCTCTACGGCGTCGCAGTAGGCATTTCGAGAAATTTCTGGATTTTCGAGACTATTGTTACGTTTACTTCCTTTTGTTGCATTCTTCATTGCGAACAAATAATAATTTATTTTAAAAGACTAGTGAGGAGGTTAAACTCAAAGAATCTACAATTTTTATTCCACCAAAATGTTATGTTTTTAGGAGCAAGATACGACTTACCTCTCCTTTTATTCTTGTGTAAATAAATTGAAATGATCGAAGTTTTTCTAATACCTACAACTTCTCCCAATTCGACATAGTCATCATGAGTAGAACTTCATCCATAACATAATCGGCAGATCCAAGACGGACTCCTGCAAGTAAAGGGAGTCATAATAGATATTTGTTGTGTTTGAAAACTTAATAAAGTGATTGATAAGTCCAATACCAAGATATATATAAGGGTAAAATGCATTTTTTGGACTCAACTATCGGTTGAGTGCAAAAAATGGATCCAACTTTGTTTTCGTGCAAAAACTGGCTCGAAGTATTGAAAATGGGCAAAAAATGGCTTTGCGGGTACCCGTACCCGCGTTCTGAGAACGGGTACCCGTTCTCTCTCGGGGGCGTTTGAGAGGGTGAAGACCCCCCGCAAAAACTTTTCTGAAGGGAGAACGGGTACCCGCGTTCTGAGAACGGGTACCCGTTCTCCCTTCATAAATTTGAACATAAAGAGAAATTTTTATAAATTAATTTTAAAAAATATCAAACGATATTCAATTTACTTGAAATTTTTACCACATATGTACCACATCATGGAAAGATAATCTTAAAATTTTCGTAATTTTATAACATTTGTGTGAATTATTATAATTTTGTTTATAAAATAAATATCTAAATTTATAATATATCGTACAAGTATTCTAAAATCACGAAAATTTTCAGATTACCTTCCCATGATGTGTTGAACATGTGGTAACAATTACAAGAAAATTAAATATCGTTTAGTATTTTTTAAAATTAATTTATAAAAATTTGAATATAAAGAGAAATTTTTATAAATTAATTTTAAAAAATACTAAACGATATTTACTTTTCTTGCAATTTTTACCACATGTTCAACACATCATGGGAAGGTAATCTGAAAATTTTCGTGATTTTAGAATACTTGTACGATATATTATAAATTTAGATATTTATTTTATAAACAAAATTATAATAATTCACACAAGTGTTATAAAATTACGAAAATTTTAAGATTATCTTTCCATGATGTGGTACATATGTGGTAAAAATTTCAAGTAAATTGAATATCGTTTGATATTTTTTAAAATTAATTTATAAAAATTTCTCTTTATGTTCAAATTTATGAAGGGAGAACGGGTACCCGTTCTCAGAACGCGGGTACCCGTTCTCCCTTCAGAAAAGTTTCTGCGGGGGGTCTTCACCCTCTCAAACGCCCCCGAGAGAGAACGGGTACCCGTTCTCAGAACGCGGGTATCCGTTCTCCCCGGATCACTCCCCGCGGAGGGTATACGGGTACCCGCAAAGCCATTTTTTGCCCATTTTCAATACTTCGAGCCAGTTTTTGCACGAAAACAAAGTTGGATCCATTTTTTGCACTCAACCGATAGTTGAGTCCAAAAAATGCATTTTACCCTATATATAATGCCGATTTATCTATATATATATGTATATATTTTGGATCTTATACATTCAGATTATTAATCTTTAGATCTAAATTTTTTTTAGAATCATTCCGTTTTGAGGACTTAATTATTTTAATTCCTTTCCTTCTACATTGAGAATTTTTATATTCTTAGTATTCCATAACACAAAAAACGACACGAAAAACTTTGTTCGAAATATTTTTTTCTGTCTTCCTTTGTGTATATAGCTTTCCACTCGATCAAAAGACCACCTAGATATGACTCCTTGTATTTGAAATTACTCACTGCACATTTGTGGGAATTTAGCTATACATTCCTCCATTAGTGTATTGTTTAGTTGCTTTCACTTTTAGTGCTGTTAGTTGTTTTTGTAGTTGCTATTTTATTTTAAAACCACGAGGAACATAATATAATATCTGTCAAATCATCTGGTCAAGGACAGAACATGACGATTTCGAGACTGAAAAATCCTCTTTTTCTAAGTATTTAATTCAATTTACTGCAGCTGTTTTGCTCATTGGTGATTTCAATTGTTGGATAGCTTCCATTTGAACTATCAATTGCACAAATTAAGAGCTGCTAAACTTAATGTTTATAATTTGTCTACTATAATTGTTTTGACTACAATTTTTGATTTGGGTTATTTAGATTGTTCAAAATATTTCTCCATCTCTACTTTCAAACATTCCAATGGTTCTCATAAAGCCTCCACAAGCCTGTTCTACCGCAGAAGTTTATAAGGTAATATGATTCGAATGGTGGTTAAAGAGTGTTCTTTTTCTTTTCTTTCTTCGATCGTTGAAAAAGCTCTGACATAAATTTGGATCTCACAGCGATTTCATTTAGACGAGGCGAGCAAGGCAGATCCTCTAGCATTGTTACACAAAGTCACAACAAATGGAATATCACAAGATTTTTGCATCAATGATTTGGGTATGTAATCATACTTGATAGTTTCTTTCCAAGACTCTATTATGCTAATATATATGCCTGATCGGGGACGGATAAATATTTCGATTTATACATTTGAGAGAGATAACGGCGAATAGAGGATTAAGAAAGAAAGAAGATAGGGAGACAGAGATGAGAATACTAAGAAAACAACATTATTTGCATATAAAAAACAATATTCAGATTATGGAAGCTTTGGCTTATTTATGTTGAACATGTTGGATTGATGTTTTTCAAGAATTATGAAAATTAGTCTTGAATTAAGTACATAATCTACGTCCATATCGACCGTCAGTACTTTCTTTTCATTTTTTTAGAACCTCCCGCATTTGAAGTTCTCCCGTCTCTTAAAAGATTAAAACAACGGGTGATTGCCTCTAGCCGCGGAGAATATGATGCTGTTTTTATGTCTGGCAGGTATGGACTTCCAATCGTTTTGAATATAATCTGAAGAATGAATTTTAGCATTTTACTTGAAACTATATTTTATTAAAGAGTTGATTTAGATTCTACAATCCACATTTATGGTTTTTCCGTCTTTTTTTTTTTTTATAAAACGGTATATATGCAAGAGAAAAATATAGAAGAACACTTTTTGAAAAATACAAAGAACTACACTTGATTCATTGTAATTTTTTTTCGATTAGAGAAAACTAAGATAAAAGGATAATTTTTTGAAAACTTGAAACTATGTCTATTAAGCAACAGTGAAATTGATAATGTCTCAAAGATCGATATTCAATTCTTTGTCATTGAAGAGAATAACACTGTGATAGAGCAAATAACTCAAAAAATTGTCAAAATATCTAAACTTTTGTTTTTTGGACCTTTCTTCTCTGTTGTAAATCTGAACGAGAAAACTTTGAACGTAAGAACGCAACCCAACAGATTGATTGAAAAGTATGAAACAACGTATTCAAATGTTTATATGAACTTAATCATAATGTGAGTGTCAGTTTTCGCATGAACCTTGTAGAATGGGGAATAATGCGGAAAAAACAACAATCATACTATAATATACTGTATGTGATTGTTCTTGAATTAGAGACATGCTCATTACTGGTCAAATTATTCTCATGGCTTAAAATATATTGCCTTTCTTGGATATTTTCTGCTTGGCAAGAGGAATTTTGAGGCAGCAAAAGACATTTACGATGTTAGCCATGGAATCATCTTCTTTTAAGTAGATTTAAACATGACCATTGATGGTTTCAATCATCTTCTTTTAATGAGATTATCGAGGGTCTGTTTTATTGTAATCGTAGGTCAAGTAGATGATTGAATAGTTCTTTGGGTTTATCAATTTTTCTTGGTTTTCTTTGCAAAGGGAAATTAGATGATTTAGTTGTAATCATTCATTTTTTATAGGTTTCTTTTTTATTACTTGGACACATTTTTCGTACATTATAATGTGAAATGATGCAGTGGAAGCACAATCGTGGGGATTGGCTCGCCGGATCCTCCAAGTTTTTTATACAACGAAGACGAATACCATGACGTGTTTTTGTCAGGTGACTGATTATATTATATCTCGCCAAATTGATCAAAAGATTACTAGTATTAGGTTCACAACATAAAATATATACTTGAAATCTTCTGATTTGCAGAGGCCACTTTTCTCACAAGGGAGGCAAGCGAATGGTACATAGAACCCGCATCATCCAACACCCAACACCGGTAGCCCTCCATCTTCCGAGCATTCTGAAATGACTGAGTAAGTTTCCAGCCAACTTTCCGGCCAACGGCAATCATTTTCAAGACGAGCAGCTTATGATGCTTCAGTCTTGTGAGGATTCAGATTAGGTTGAACTTTAAATTTATTGACATTTGTGAATCTGTTTACCAATCTATTTGCACATTTCTTGTTTTGTTGTACATCTCTCTAACTGGGTCAGGTGTTTTAGATATGAAAAGAGAGACCAAAACAAAAGTAAATAAAAAAAGATGCTTTCATTGACAATCATCACGAACCAAAGTAAGAATCGTCACCACCACCAACATCAAATCTACTGACATTTTCAAGAAGGGGTTTTTCTTCTGTGCTTTTTTTCATGTTTATTTATTGAAATACTTACCCCTCGCCCTAAAGCGGAGGAGAAGAAACAAACTGTCTGGGCAAGCTAAAAATATCTCTCTCTTCAAACGGTGATGACCAGACACGCATACCTGTATTTGATGACTCGTTAGCAGATGCTACTCGGCCTTCTTGCAGCCCCACGAGAGAAACACCATTCAAATTAGGAGTTGGTCTCATCAACTGCTGCTGAATGTCGGCTCTAGATATGTTTGAATCCATCATATGAACATTATTCTTGACAAAAGAACTGAACCCCTGCAATAGTCCACCTGCTCCTCCAGGAGAAGGCAAGCCTTTATTCAATGACCAGTCTATGTTGGTGTAATCCAAATGTAACATCGAGCCTCCAGTGTTCCAATCGACCGGTGACGATGAGCCTGATGACCCAATCGACCCCGTTCCGGAGAAGAGTCCGAGGGATGAGGCAGCAGCAACAGTTGGAGATGCACTGGATCTGCCCCATGAATTATTTGCTCGGTTAGGTGCATGGAATTCACCTCCACCATTGGAATTGCTGGGAATAAACTGTGGCTGTTGCTGATGTTGATACTGGTGGTAGATCTGGTTTGCGGTAAGGTTGTTTGGATTGAGACTTCTTGCGCCATGTACCTGCGGTATAAATCCAGTGGGCTTTAAGATCTCAATGCCATTAGAAGAACCCCAATTGTTAGCACCTCCTGGGGGAGATGAACTCATACTGCTAGTGGCAGGAATTTGCTTTGCACCGATTGATTGAGGTCGCTGGACCATAATAACTGGCTCCCTTAAACTGCTAGGGTGGATATTCTTGAATTCTGTGCCAACGGCCACATAACGAGTTTCTGGCTTTGTAGGCAGAGGCGTTACCTGCAATGATGATGATGTTAAAGAGTAAGAAGGGGGTGGATTCGACACAGGATTGGGCCATCTTTTCTCAGATGGAAGGGCAGTTTGCTGAAGTTTTGCCCATTCTAACTTCGGTATTCTCTTCAGAGGCTGCACACTCTTGTTGGCAGGTTCTGTTGATCCTCCAACAATAAATGTAGCTTTTGTATAGTTGAAATCCTTTTCATTTTTCCTTAGTTGCATGGTATGAGAATTGGCTTTTGCTTGCAATAAGTTTGTAGCAGGAGCATTTGAGAGATTATAATTACCAGCTGTTGAGGATTCAACAGTTTCTTCCGGCTTAGGAGGATCAGAAGGCAAGTCTAACTTCAATTCTCTCAAGGACTCTATTGCCTGCTCAAAATCTCCCTCAGATGCAACAATGGCTCTCTCAACTTCCTGTTTTGAGCATTTAAACCTTAGTTCTAAATCTGCAATTCGCGCAAGCTCTTCAGATATGTCAATTTTCAAACCACCACCTGTTAGGTTCTGATCTCTAGGTTGTTCCACTTCTTCACCTCCTTCGAAAAGCCATGCAACTGATTCTTCTACTTTGCCTTCATTTGATACTAACGCTGCTGTGGCCCGCTCTTGCGAGAATCCCATAGCCACAAGCTGTTGTGCAAGTGACTCAAGCTTTCTAGACATGAGATATCCAGTGCATCGCTCATGCAATTCCTGAGCTCGTCTCTCCTTCTGACGTTGATGTTTCCTCTCATTCTTAAGTCGTGTTTTCTCTCGCTTGTCATTGTCTGCTCCTGGGACTGTCTCCTGCCGTACTGTAGAATTAGAGGTTTTATGACCTTCTGACTCACCAGACCAGCTACCATTATTAGAAACTGAATCATACTCAACTCCTGCAGTGACTGCTATCCCCAGATGCTCATCAGTAACATCTATGTTCTGGAAGCGACCATTTGTTTGAATAGCTGGAGCCACAGAGGATGAAAATTCAAGTGTATGAAATGTTCCCAGGAGCGGATTGTAAGCACTTGCTGGGATACTGCTACCTGCATTTGCAGGTCCAGAAGACTTTAAAGCAGGCTTCTGGGTTTCCTTGCTTATCTTTTTGTCCTTTGACTTAGATCTTGAAGCTGGAGACATCTCTGCTATAAAATGTATTTCTGCATGTTTAAAATATAAATGTATATATATCATGCTAAAAGATCCAATACGAGCATCTCTATCTACTTTTTGTGCAGATTGTATATATAGGAAAGAAAAAGAAGAAATAAATTAACTAAGATGCTATCTGTCAAGTATAAATTGTTTTTTTCTCCTCCCTTTTCCATTCCTTTTTGAGAGGAGAGAGAGGAAGACTATGGTGTTGAAAAGAACCACTTCCTAACATCATCAAAGTATCAACATGATTGAAACCGAAAAAAAAAAGAAAGAGAAATATCAACAATAAAAGGTTGCTAGCCATTTCAATCATATCACGACAATCTAACATCAAGTTTGCAATAAGAATGACAAGAAGAGTATCTCATAACCTTAAGGGTTGCGTCAAGTTTCAATTATGCCTTAATGTAGTGCGTGCGGTGTAAAATAAAGAAATAAAACCACACTTTTCAGATTGTGAAAATAAATTCATCAGGTGGTTATCCAATAAACATTTTTCCTTCCTAAATTGCAAATTTCAAGATGAGTAAATTTCATCTTGGAGGCATAATCTATAAGCCAAGTTGAAATTTGTCAAAGAACATCATTCTCAACCTTTTGGAATATGGTTGGAGCAAAAAATCTAGTGGAGACCATACTGGTATCAAAATTAAGCTTAAAAGAAGAGGATAGTGCCCATAATTTATATACTTCAGATGAGTATACAAATAAACAATCATGTTCACAAACACACATCTTCAATTGAAGATTTCATAATTTTAATTTATGTCATCACCAATTCAATTAGTGAGATCGTATATCAACCAAAAGCTTGTTTACGCTTGGAGCTTCGGCAGACCTGTCATTAAGCGAGTCCATAAATAACTTAACCAGAACTCTGATTTATCTCCGTGCATTTTCCATTGGTTATTTATATCTACTTATGAATAATATAATAATATATTAAGCAACATATCATGTTATTTTTCAATGGCTGACTTCAAAATCTTACTGGAAAAACAATCATTATCAAAGAAAGAGTTGATGCATAAAACACGTGGAATATAACATGAAATATGATACAAATGGGATAGGCAAAAGTCCCTTTTTCACGAGTTCCTAATTTGCAATATTTACCACTAACTGACAAAAGCCAAAATATTAACCATTAAAGGCGCAGAAGCCTGAAATATTTTTGAGAGACTAACTTATCTTAACAGTCCACTAAACCAGATATTATAAGTTCAAAGGGTAAAGAGATTACTTTACTCAAACTCCTGACCAGCTAAAAACGCACAAATTACAATAAAACAAGTCATAAACATTTTAACATTCATTTAGGCCTCGATAAACAGTAAAAAGATGAAAAACAAAGCTCTAGCTCAGAAAGTGACGAACAAAACGCGAGGCTTATTGAGCGACTGAAACACAGAAAGACGGCGTAACAGAGAGAGACTAGACATCGCAACAGAACAAGCACTCCTCAAATTTTCATGCGCATAGTAACCTAAACCATCAATCGGATCCAATTTCCTTAAACAAAACAACATATAAAGGAGTACAAAACAGAAACCCAATTTGAAAATGCAAGCAATCCAATTTCAAATTACCCTAACAACACGAGAAACATTTCTCATGCCATGGCAGCACATAACAAAGGAACCAATTCCAAAGTTTCAACACCGACTCGTCGCAAATCTAAATCCAGCAATCAAACGAATCAATTCAAAACAGCAGACGCTTCCGTCCGCTAACAATGCACAGAAACGACCGATTCACACGGGAAAGAGGAGGAGAGAGAAAGAGGGAGACATGAATCAAAATAAGAAGAGAGAGAAAAAAATAAACAAACCAGTAGTTTCGGTTGAGGCCGAAGAAAGAAGCGCGACAGATCCAGAAGTGAAGGTAGAATAGAAATGGCCGATAACAATTGGGGTGGGAGATGGAGAAGACAGTCAGAGAGAGAGAATGAGAGATAGGTATTTCGAGGCTCAGACTGAATTTGATGGAATTAGGGTTTTCAAAAAGCCAGATATAATTGAAGATTAAAAATGCCTCCTTTCTTCTCTCCTTTTGTTACTCGCTCCATTTTAATTATTAATATAAAAATAATAATAAATCAAATATTATTTAGAGTAATTATCGATTTTAACTTTGTACTATACAATTTATTTCAGTTATTCTCATGTAGTAAACAAACCGGCAAATCAAACCCTGTACTTTGATTCTGTTATCAGTTTTGACCTTCCATCAACAATTTCGTTAAACCCTCATTTAAAAAATTATCAAACGATATTGGATTCACTTGAAATTTTTACTACATATTCACTACTTAATGAGAAGATGATTTGAAAATTTTCGTGATTAAACATATGTAAGATTTATTGTAATTTTATTTTAGTAATTTATAAAAATATTATAATAAATCATACAAGTTTTAGAAAATCATGAAAATTTTCTATTCTTTACACATGATGTGGTGAACAAGTGAAATTTTTTTAAAATAAATTCAATATCTTTTTGTATTTTTTTAAAATTACTTTCAGTTTCTTCTTTACTTTATAAATTAATTTTTTAAAAAATATCAAACTACATTGGATTTATTTAAAAACATTTTCACATGTTTAGCCTATCATAGGTAGATAATATAAAAAATATCGTGATTTTTTAAAACTTGTATGATTTATTATAATATTTTTATAAATTACTAAAATAAAATTACAATAAATCGTACATGTGTTAAAAAATCACGAACATTTCCAGATTATCTTCTCATTAAGTAGTGAACATGCAGCAAAAATTTCAAGTGAATCCAATATTGTTTGGTAATTTTTTAAATGAAGGTTTAACGAAATTGTTGATGGAAGGTTAAAACTGATAACAGAATCAAAGTACAGGATTTGGTTTGCCGGTTGTTTTAGTACAGGGGCTACCTGAAATAAAATGCATAGTATAGAATTAAAATCGATAATTATCCTATTACTTGCGTTAATATTATATATATATATATTATATTACCTCAATTTTTTCTTATTTTACCAAAAAATAATACTAAATATACATTTTAATTCATAATGTACTACTTCATTTGTTATTCATTAATATAATTTTGATAAACCATAAATAATTAAAATAATAATACATCAATAAATAAATAACACGGAAATTAGATAATAAAATTAAAATGTAAATGTAATTATTTTTATAAAAAAATAATAAAGAGTAATTAATAAAAAAATTAAACTATAAAATCATTAACAAATTCGGTTTTAACCATGTTCGTTAACAAATTAACCCTCAACAAACTCCTATTATCAGTTTTCCATTAAAAAGAAATTTAATTGAGGAGTCCTCTATCAAATAGTAGAGTATCTCTCAAGACAACGAAAAAAAAAAAAAAGAGTCCTCTCTTTTTCATTTAAAAGTGAGTGTGTTAAGATATATAATCTAAAAGTGAGTTTGTTAATGATCTCCGAGTTTCATGGTTTTTTTTGTTAAATAAAATCTTGATTCTTAAAAGATTTTTTTTTTTTTTTTTTTTTTTTTTTTTTTTTTTTTTTTTTTTTTTTTTTTTTTTTTTTTTTTTTTTTTTTTTTTTTTTTTTGTAATCTATGTAACCAAGCCAAGAAGCTTTTTTAAAACCTTTTTTTCCTTTATTTAAATGAATAATTCTCTTAAAAATAAATAGAAAATACATTATTTATAATCATGATTTTCTTTTAATCCCTACATAATTCCTTAAAACACTGGTATTTGTTTTCTTTAAATTATTGGTTTTTAACTACTATGGGGGACGTAAGTTCTTATCTTTGCATGCATGGGGAAGATGAATTTTTTGTCTTTTATTTTCTTCTCTCTCTCTCGGGTGTCTCTGGGTCTTTCTATTATCCTCTTCGCTCTCCGGCTTCAGTCTTCGTTCGTCAATTTTCCTCTGCCAAGGGAGTCATCCTCGCCCTTGTTGCTCTTCGGGTCATTGCTGCTACTGTCGTGTCCTGCCTTTCTCTCTGTGTCTTCTTCCCTGCCTTAATATGAATTTGTTGTTGTCTTCCTTAAAGTGAATTTTAAACAACCTCTTGAAGCCTTGAAATCACGAAAAAAGAATCTCTTTTTGGGGATGAATCGAACATTCAATGGAGAATGATTCAAGTACCCAGAAACAAAAAACTAAAAGCCCACTGTTTGTGGGATTAATCACGAGCTCCTCATCTACGTTATGATCAATTTTTAGTGGGGGGTTCTCTTTGGAAGGACGGCCGATCATTCTCAACCGAACTTCCTCGTAGACTGTGCGAGTTAGCCCTCTTTTCGCTTTATTTGAGCTGAATATTTTTTCTTTTCCTCATTACCATGGCTTAAGTTTTGTCTGATGTTTGTTCTAGGAGGCTTATTATGAAGGGGGAGTATAGTTCTTTGTTTATTTTTTGGCCCCAAGACAGTGATTTTCACTGTAATGATCTTAAGATGGCGTGATTCCTTATTGAGTATTGATTTTGACTCTTTGAATTTATGAAGTTCATGTTGTAGCATCGCCATGGATGATATTGTTCTTAGCACATGTACTGTTCAGTTGTGGTATAGTTTGATTACCTTGTTGACTTTTTCATTTCTCATGCTCATCATTTCGTTTGTTTTTTGATGACATTGATTTAGAAGAAATCATACAAACGTCTCTCTCTGTGCCGCCATCTTCATCTTCTTCTCCTTCTGCTGCTGCTTCTTCTTTTGTTATTACTTCACGTATCTCAACTTAGTATCAAAACCAAAAATGGCATCTCTCAGCTCCACAATTTCATCCTCCCTTCAACTCCTCTGCCCATTTACCTCCGTTCAAACGCTCATCATCAAGTTGGACAACACAAGTTACCTCTTATGAAAATCTCAACTACTTAACGTTGTTATCGCAAATAGAATCGATAACATACTAGATGGCTCCTGTGCACCTCCCCCACAATTTCTGGACTCAATCTTCTCATATTAATCCAGAGTTCACCATACGGCAGCGCTACAATCGGCTTATCACGAACTAGATTTTTTCCTTGCTTTATGAGAATCTACTTCCACAAATTGTTTCCTTCACTACTGCCAGTGAAATTTGGCTGACTCTCGCTCGTATGTTCGCCTCCTCTTCCTTGGCAAGGATCATTGACCTTCGCAGCCAGCTTCACTCTCTGTCTAAAGATGGCATCTCTGCTACTAGTTATATCTAGAAAATTACTTCCCTATGTAATACTCTGGCGGCAATTAGAGAACGGTCTCCTATCGTGATTAGGTGATTTATTTTCTCGGCGGACTGGGTAGCGATTATAATGTCTTTGTTAACTCAATCGCAAATCGTGCAAATCAACCTTCCCTATAAGAAATCCATAGCCTACTCCAAAGCTACGATTTTCGACTTGTTGTTTCTCTTTCGATTCCAAGCCAGATTCAAGCTAATGCCGCTATTCAACCCTCTTTTCGACAAGGATGAAATCCTCGATCGTTTCAAAGTGACTCGTTTCGACCTAATTTTCAGTCTACTCTTCATCAAAACGAATTAAGGTAAGCTCCTTCACCATCAATGTCTTGGCGCCCAACTCGGCCCAAACAGCATTTCAGACCCAGGTGCGAGATCTGCAATAAATTGGGCCACTCAGCTCCAACCTGTTATCTTCGGCTCAATCCCTCCTACAGACCAACCGCTCAACCACAAGCTCACGACAATGCTCATTCTTCACCGTTCAACTCTCCTACCCCCCAAGCTCATATCATCGCCCTATTATCGACCGCTCTCATATCCATCCTTGCCGCTCTATGGTGCAACCCACCATTTCACACCACACTCGGTCATGCTCAATCAGCCAAAATCCTACATTGGATCTACCCAAGTATCAACTGTAGGGGTGGGCAGGACCGAACCATGGACCGAGAACATAACCGGACCGGCGGGTTCGGTCCCTAATTGATGGACCGCGGTCCAAAGCCACTGGAACCGAGGACCTTCGGTCCAGTCCAGGTTCCAGCGCCTGAAATCCCGAAGAACCGGGACCGGACCGAAGGTTTAAAAAAAACATAAAATCTCACTGTTTTTTTGCTGAACGGTTCAGCAACCGTTCAAATCAATTGTTAATTGAACTCTGAACTTCAGAGTTTAGAGTCCGAAACTGAAAGCAAACCGAGCGTCGAGCGTTGGCGAAACCCGAACTCCCGACTCCTGACTCTCGAGCAACCAGCGAACAACGACATGTCCTGCTCTCGACTCCAGTGGTGATCGAGTCCTCGGATTCGCAAGACGCAAACCTACGGTCTGGTGCAAAGGCTGAAGCAGAAGCCCGAAGCCGACTGTCAAGCGCAAGGGCGACAGAGCAGAGAGCGACGACGACGAGCGTGATGGCGAGTGGCGACAGAGGGCGACGCAAACACGATTTTCGCGGGCTTCATTTACGTGAGTGCGGCTTTGCAGAGCGAGTCGCTCTGCTGAGGATCCCTAACAGGCGAACGGCGCAACCAGTCCCGAACGGCGAGTGCGAACGGCGAAGGTTCAGTCTTCGCGGAGGAGTGAGTTACTGTATGTTTCGATTGTGGTCTGTGGATTTTGCTGAATATTTGTTATGTTTTAAAAAAAAATAAAAATAAAAATAAAAAGGTTGGGAGGCACCGGGACCGGACCGAAAATTTCTGTCCAGTCCAGGTTTCTCCTAGAGCTGGTTTCGGGTTTTGGGAAAATTTTCCCGAAACCTCTGTCCGGTTTCGGTTCGGGCTCGGGACCGGACCGTGCCCACCCCTAATCGACCGATATTCAATTTACTTAAATTAATTTTAAAAAACTAACAAACATTATTCAATTTACTTGAAATTTTTAGCACATATTCACCACATCATGGGAAGATAATATGAGAACTTTCGTGATTGTCTAACATTTGTACGATTTATTATAATTTTGTATAAAATAATTAACTAAAATTATAATAAATCGAACAATTGTTATAAAATCACGAAATTTTTCACACTTTCTTCCCACAATGTGATGAACATGTGGTAAAAATTTTAAGTAAATTGAATATCGTTTGATATTTTTTGTCCTCTCTGTGCAGGCCAGTACCCAATCCGAACTAAAAGGTTTATAATGCCTATTTCCGAAACTTTGAGATTTTTTTCGCTGAACAATAACTTTTAAGATTTTTTTTTTTTTAAAAAATCCAAAAAAAAAGCCATCTTTACAGTCTCTACGCACAATGTTACACTTTCAGTTGTTTTTTTTTTTTTAAATTTTTTAATAAATCAAAATAATTTATTTTAATTATTTATTACATAGTTAATAATCAGTGCTATAAAAAAATTGGACTAATTATTTTTAGGGAAAAGTACCATTTAGGGTCCAACGTATGGGGTCAGTGACCATTTGGTACCTAACGTATGTTTTGTGCCCAATCAGACCCTAACGTATAAAACGTTTACAATTCAAACCCTACCGTTAAAAAACCCGTTAAAATTAGCACGTGCCACGCACGTGCACTAATTAATTCCCAAATTACCCTTATGTTAAATTATTCAAAATTGAAAATGTAAAAGCTCAAAGTAAAAAATTGGCCGAAGCCCTAAGCATTTGTCGTCGCCTGTTTCCATTCTCTCCGGCATCGCACCTCGAACCGACAGTCGCTCTTCGCTCTCGCTCTCATCGCATGTCGCTCGGCTCGCTCGCATCGCACAGCACAGTCGCTTGGCTCGCATCGCACAACACAGTCGCTCGGCTCGCATCGCACAGCACAGTCGCTCGGCTCGCTCGCATCGCACAGCTCGCCTGCTCGCAAGATGGATAATGGCAGTTCTTCAACTTCATGTATGTTTTACTTGATTTTACTTGATTTTAAATTGCAGTTCTTCAACTACAACACGGTGATTTTTAAGGTGAAAATCACCCTGTGTTGGCTTATTTTACGGCAGGTTGGTATGTCCTTAAAAGCATAAATATCATCTGTTGCTGCTGTTGTTAAGTTTCTTTTTTTCATTTCTGTTTTTCTGTTTCTAGCCGATAGAGTTTACTGGTTTTTTTGCTGTTCTGATAGTCAGTCAAGCTGTCTTTTATTGCTGCATCATTTGGATATTATCTTGGCTGCTTTTATTGGGATAAACTTGTTTCATCTTGGTTATATTGTTCTGCTTGTTATTAGCATATTATTAGCCGAGAATCATGTCAATCCTAATGCAATTAAGTTGTTGTTTTATAGCCGAAGCATGTTGCTAATTTTCTGTTTAATTTCTTCTGTTTTCTGTCTCTTTCTTTAGGATTAATATTCTGTTTGTAGTTCATATTTTGGTTCATTGTTTTAGTTGTTTGTCGAGTTGTTGGCTGAATTTCTAGTGTCACTTTCATTGGAAATATTAAGCTATGTATTGGATATTTTTGCATAGCCGAGAACCATAATGTTGATTTCTTTTGGGTGAGATTTTGTTTTTAATTTTTGGGACTTAATTAGGTCAACCCATTAATTTGCATATAGAACAGGCTAATTGCACTTGTTAATGTCATGTTATTGTTTTTCGATCGTTTTTTCATTTCAGAATTGGCTAATCTTTCTCTCTCATTTCCAATTAAATGGTCTACATGATAACATTAAGCTCCAAAAAAAAACACCCTGAAAATCAATAGCACCTTCCCAATTATGAAAAGTACGTTGAATTGATATTTACTTCATATATTAACTCTTCAATGACAGTTGTTCGTGAAGGAGTATCTCCCATTGTTTGTTTTTGTCATGAAAGAGCTGCTATGCGCACATCATGGACACGAGACAATCAAGGACGAAGGTTTCTTGCATGTCGAAAATATGAGGTAAATACAATGAAATATGGTGAATTATCTACTTTACTTTAGATCGAATGCACTTACATTATTAATTTTCTCATAGCGAGGCACTAAAGGATGTGATTTTTTCACATGGTACGATCCACCAATGAAAGAGAGAGAGAAGAAGGTACTGAATCTATTACAGTCACGACTTAGGGAAGCGGAAGCAAAGAACGAGAAGTTGCGTACAAAGCTATTATTATACAAGTCTTTGTGGATTGTCACAACCGTTTTAGTTGCGCTTTTTGTAGACTACAAAATGTAAAATGCAAAATGTGGATTGTCAAAATTTTTTTTGAGTGAAACAAAAAAACCAGAGTACAATTGTCTAGAATTTGTTGTTGTTGTAATGATAACTAGTGTGACCCCAACAGTTGTAGAATTTCTAGACTGTAAATATTTGTTCATCCACATCTCTGCAAATCATCTTCTGTAATAAATGTTGGAGAGAGGCCCCTCTGGAAAAGCCATTGGTGCTTCTGTTTAGAACATGTGGAACATTTTCGAAACAGAAATGTTGGTACCATTTTATCAACAGCGCAGCTACCCTAATAGATCAACAAATCTTGTCCAGGATCAAAATTGCAAGTTATCAAACACATCAAAATTGCAGGTTATCAACAAATCTAGTCCAGGATCAAAATTGCAAGTTATCAAACAAATCAAAATTGCCATTTATCAACATATGTAATCCACGATCAACAAATTGCAGTTTAGGATCAAAATTGCCATTTATCAAACACATGAAAGCTGCAGGTTATCAACTAATCAAAATTGCCATTTATCAACATATGTAATCCACGATCAGGTTATCAACAAATCAAAATTGCCAATAATCACCAAAATAGACATTCGATCTCCCTCGCACTTGGGAACAATTTCCTGTTTTCCACCGCTGTACATTAACCTCTTCTTATGTATGAATTTTCCTCCAAAATTAAACTCCATACTAAATTCATCCATATCTTTTACCTGCATTATAGAAAACATATAACAAGTCAACAAAACCAAATAGAGAGTGTAATATCAACAAGCAGCAATATCAACAGAGAGCATTAATCATCGCACGTGCACTCACCACAATTCAGAATTCTGCAATTCGCCACAACTAAAACAATGAACCAAAATATCAACTACAAACAGAATATTAATCCTAAAGAAAGAGACAGAAAACAGAAGAAATTAAACAGAAAATTAGCAACATGCTTCGGCTATAAAACAACAACTTAATTGCATTAGGATTGACATGATTCTCGGCTAATAATATGCTAATAACAAGCAGAACAATATAACCAAGATGAAACAAGTTTATCCCAATAAAAGCAGCTAAGATAATATCCAAATGATGCAGCAATAAAAGACAGCTTGACTGACTATCAGAACAGCAACAAAACCAGTAAACTCTATCGGCTAGAAACAGAAAAACAGAAATGAAAAAAAGAAACTTAACAACAGATGATATTTATGCTTTTAAGGACATACCAACCTGCTGTAAAATAAACCAAAACAGAGAGTTAAATAATCAGAAGACGATCCGAGCGACTGTGCGATGCGATGCGAGCCGAGCGACTGTGCTATGCGATGCGAGCCGAGCGACTGTGCTATGCGATGTGAGGGAGCCGAGCGACGTGCGATGAGAGCGAGAGCGAAGAGCGACTGTCGGTGCGAGGTGCGATGCCGGAGAGAATGGAAACAGGCAACGACAAATGCTTAGGGCTTCGGCCAATTTTTTACTTTGAGCTTTTACATTTTCAATTTTGACTAATTTAACATAAGGGTAATTTGGGAATTAATTATTGCACGTGCGTGGCACGTGCTAATTTTAACGGGTTTTTTAACGGTAGGGTTTGAATTGTAAACGTTTTATACGTTAGGGTCTGATTGGGCACAAAACATACGTTAGGTACCAAATGGTCACTGACCCCATACGTTGGACCCTAAATGGTACTTTTTCCTTATTTTTAAATTGAAAAAAGTAAATTAAAATACAATTTTGCAGCGTAGAAAATTAGAGCGCTTTCTGGGAAGGAGGTCGTTAAATCAGGAGGGTAATTTCGTAATTAAAATTCACTGCCGCTCTTCTCTTCGGGACGATCTCGCCAGTCGCCATTTATGCGTGCTTGAAAGCTCCTGTGTTTTCGGCTAGGCAGCTATTCTTTTCGCACTATCCATGGAGGTTACGCCTGCTGCAAGTGATTCTGGACATGTCAAATGGTCATTTTTCATCCGCGCCTCCAATATCTGGAACCGAGTTTTTGGTACTTTACCTTCCTCCGACTTCAGTTTTCTCTGGAAATTTTACAGTTTCTTTCGCCAGCCGAAACGCAGGGTCTGCCTTCCCCTCCCTTTACCTCCTAGCTCACGTGACTCTTCCATGTATGCGCTTTCTCCGCTGCTTTCTTACTCTTATGTTTGTCTTCTCTACATTACTTTGTTTAGATTGAAAGGAGGTCTTTTTAGGGTATGTTTAAGTTTAAGTTCTTTGAATTTCTTTCTTGATCCTTTTTTTTCATATTGTACTTTGCAACTTTTAAAATTGAAGATAGTCTTCTTTCATGGTATTCGTCCTTGCTTTGATCGACTGGCGTGTAAAACGCGAATATCGTCCTTAACGTAAAATTGTTTTGTTAGTCTTTCATGTGGATAAGTTCTTTAATGAATGGACTACGGCGCAAGTGAGAGCTTGGAGTTATTACATGCTGTTCTTCACCAATGCATTATGGACGAGGAAATTTTTTTGATGGATTCATTTCCATGCCAAATTTTTTCTGACTAATTTTTAAGCTACCACTTAGGTTAACATTTGCAGTAATGAGGCTCCTTTTATGTTATTTATATAAAAAAAAAAGCCTATTTTAGCTCTGTGGTAATAGATTATGAAATTGATTAGGGATTTTAATTTTGAGATCTCTGAAATCTGAGTTTATAACGTCATTTGATAATCTTGTTTGTCATACGTGCTATTTCTGTCTTCCAGCCATAAATATCATATCAGATAATGTGAAGGTTGTACTATGAAAATGATTCATGACATTGGATCTCCTTTTTTGGTTAGCTATTATTGTTCTACAGTTTGAAGTGTCAGAAGTACTCTCAATTTTACTGAACGAACTCTTCTAAAGTAAAATTTAAAAAGGTTAACACTAAATTTATTGATAATTTAAACTACCACAGCTTATCAAAACTGTACAATAGTCGGTCTTTTTACAGAGGTTTTATGAAGTGCATCTTTATTCTAGACGTGTCTCCATAAATAGTTCAACTGTATATTATTCACTACTTTATTCTTGTGTGAACCCTGAACAAACTTTAGCTATTGACACATGCAGAGTTAATGTGGAGGCATCCCAAGTTTTTGACATTTTGAGGGATATTATAGAGAATATGTTCTTTAATTTGCATAATATTCAGAAGAATTTGCAGTTTTGGCAATCTCGTGCTGAGGTTAGTTACCAAGATTCTGTGTTCACTGGACCCTGTGAATTTTATTGTTGCTTTTCTCAGTGCACATGATTAATAAATGCTTAATGTCGTTGTGGCTTGTGCTATGTCAGTTTGTACTTGGTTATGCCACATGCTATCTTCATTTTCTTGATACTGGGTTTTATATTCAGGGATCAGATGCTCGAAAGTTTGTACTTGGTCATGCCACATGTTATCTTCATTTTCTTGATATCTGGGTCTTTTATTCAGGGATCAGATGCTCGAAAGATGTATTTTATGATCTGTGAGAGAGGGCCACAAGCTTTTTTTCATGGAACTATGCAATTTTTATCTGAAAGTCTAGCCAAAGATTCTTCAGGGCATCATTTATCCCACTCAGCATCTGCTTACATATCTGAGAGAATAACTGTTTTGAGTATCTTAAGAACGTCTCTTGCCGCTTTTCTAGCCAAGGTTTGTGCCCCATTTGTTTGGATTCTTAATAAGTTAATGGTGTCTTGTTTATCCCGTCTTAAAGCATGGGATTAAAAGGGTCCTTATGATGCAGCTATATTAAGTGAAAGTATCATAAATAGTAAAAAAAAGTTTTCTGTTGCTATTTCCCTTACAGTTATTTTATGATGCAACTATAATGATGTGATAATTTGCTACTTAAACTTTTGTATTTGACAGATTTATATAGTTCAGGCATAAAAATGTTGTTTTGGGTTTTTTAGGTTTATCTCGAGGTTGAAAGATCTGGGGAGGAGATAGTGAGAGATCCAAAAAAGTCTGTGCCGTCTTTATTGGTCGCAATAAACGGCTTATTCTCAAAGTTAGAGGATGCCATCACTCATCTCCAATCAAGCAACTCGGTATCTATTTTATAACTATCATAGAGTTACCATTATTGAAGATATTTCTTTTTCCTAACATCATCTATTTTTCGCATTATTACATGTCTTTATTCATGTCTCCTACTAACTATACATGAAAACAAAATGCTATCTAGATTACATCTATTATGTCTTTCTGACTCCCATTATGCAATCGCCATATAGAAGTACTCTTCTGTTGACGGCATCAATTCACTTCCACCAATCTTTCAAAAGCTGCCAGAAGTTAATCGCGAAGGTTCACAGTGGACAGATTGTGAACTTCAAGATGCAATTAACCTGGTTTATCAGAATCTACAGCAACTGAACACTTACTTGTCTGATATTGTAAGATACCCTGCCATATTTTGAATTAAAACATGGATTAGAGTTTATGGATAAAAATAGCTGTAAAATGCAATAGATTGTGGTACATTTAGGCTACACTGGTCTACTTTGGAAGCAGGATGACCTTGACTCATGATATAATTATTGATTATTTTGTTGTATGAGTAGAAACTTAAATTTGGTCACTAGTTCCGCTAGTTCTTAAGCGAACTAGTTTTTAAACTGTCAATGTGTTTTGTGCTGATTAAATTTTTATTTCCCGAATGATGCATTAAATTTCGGACACATTGCTCGCTTGCTCACTCTTAGCTTTTGTCTTTTGTTAGGTTGCTAAACATCAGAAACCAAGAAAAGTAACTTTATATTGGCTTCGATATACATGTGGCGCAGCTGGCCTTTCACTTTGCTCTTTTTGGCTGCTGCGACATAGTAGCTTAATGGGAAGTTCAGACATTGATAATTGGATTCAAGAAGCAAGAAGTTCAACTATTAGCTTTTTCAATGATCACGTTGAACAACCGGTATAATAATTTTCATTTGATTTTAATGATCTTGGTTATCATCAGTTTTTCTTAATGAGCCTTACAATTTTGTACGATGGAAATGAGATGTTTATAATTTCAGGATCCCATATTTCCTAACTATCTAGATACTAATGTGAAATTTTTGTGTTTTTTGGCTTGATCTTTGCAGCTTCTAGCGATTAGAGATGAACTTTTTGATACATTCAGAAAAAGGCACAAAGGTATGATGGAGTTGGAAGAAGTCCAATTAACTTCTAATTCATTACACAGGTAATTTTTTTCTTCCATGAGTATGACATTGCTGTACTTGAATCTTGGAGTAAAGTGCTGAGCTTTCGAGTTTGTAGCCTTTATGTATAGTTAACAATAACTGTAATGGGTTTGGTGGGGTGACACACTTCCAAAGTAAAAGAATGGAATTGAGTAGAAAAAATGAAAGAATAAGGTAGATCCGTGGGGGTTCTCGACCTTACTCTTGTGTTGATGGGTTTAGCACACTTTGCTAAGGTTTGAATGAATGCCAAAGTGGTGAACTAACTTATGTAAATAAGCTAGCAAATATGGATCACTCATACTCATTGGATATGACTCACCAAGATAAAGTGGAGACATTTGTGATTTGGGCCACAAGATCGTGAAGGACATTTCACAATAAAAAGACAAAGATAATTTGATTAACAAATGTTCAATGATCACAACTAGCGATTTGATAGTTTATTTATACAAAAAAATTAGTCAACTAAAATTATAAGCCTATGAAAAAGAAGTTAATGTAGTGGTAAAGTGGTGACTTCAAATGCACATTTCCACTTGGTCAAAAACAACCTTCATTCTTCTGAAGACATTCTTCTTCAATTCGATCAAGGCTAATATTTTTCCCACGATGAGTTTTTCGTCTCTCCATGCCACTAACTCACGTTACCTCCTCCTAAGATAACATAAAAGAAAACTAGAAAATGCACTCCCTTGACCACTAAGTTGGATTTTGATCAAGTGAGGCTTTATTGGATTTGGACTTTAAGATCACAAATTGGTCCAAGTTCAATCACAAGCTAATGAAATAAAACAATGTTTAAATAAGAAATGTCTTAAACAAGTAGATAGGCTACAACTTTAGGTAAAACATATTGAACTTATTGAAGAGTCCAAGGGGAGGAGTGGCCAAGCAAGTTTGGCACGCCCCTCTTCATTTGTGGGCCTACTCTTCATGGAGGCCAAAGCCTTCTATTTCCACTGGGTGAGTGGACATCTCTTTGTCCATGATGGATGATGGTCTTCAAGATTGTAACAAAAAGAAGCACTTACAAAATGAACAAATATATTAGGAAACTTCTTTGAGTGAGACCAAAGGATGAGTCCCATATGTGCATCATGGAGGGAGGGATGGGTTAAAAGAAAATATTAACTAGTCAGTAGTCACTAGTTAGTAACTTGAATAGGTTTTTTTCTTTTTTCCGACTACAAAAGACTATTGAAAAATTTAAAAATCTTATCTTTACTAAAAGAATTTATCATGAATTCAGAGGCAATTTGAGGTGGTGGATTTTATTTTATTTTTATTTTACATGCAAAGACAAGTATTTATGTTGAGAATTTCTCATTCTTTGCTGAAAATATTTATGGCCTGTGAAGGGATGTTAAGTCTCGTTCCTCTGAAGTGGTAATATAAACCAAAATCTGTTATTGCAGTGTTCTTATATAGAGCTTATTGTTAGGTAGCTTATTAATCAACAGGAAAAATACTAGTCTACTAGCTAAGAAAATCTGTACAATTCCAGAAGGCAGATTTTTCGAGATATCTGCAATTCTCCCTGTAATTTAATATTAGGATTTTTTATAATCCCCCAAAACACACAGCCGCTTTCTATAACCTATCTCCCCTTTCTACAGTATTTTTATGTTAACACCCCAAATTACCCCTTTCATCAAAATATAATTTCATTAGTAAAACAGCATAACTAAACAGGAAAAAAAATCAAAACAGCAAACAGCAACATATCTTTCACCCTCCCACATTGGCCTTCTTTCTTCTCGCATATGTGAACCGCAACGCACATGTTCCTTTATGTGAACATCTCATAAAAGTCTTTTCTGCATCTTATTGCCAAGTGATATGTAAGCATGATAAGTGGGTAATTGTTCAATTGACTTGTGTATGGAAGATGCACTAACTAGTTGCCAATGTCTAAAGTTGCGTAAGTTCAGTTCCTAATTAATAATGGCGTTGCACTTTAATCTCCTCCTTCAGTAGTCCCCTGCACCCAACGAGAAGAAAACAGCACAACCGCTCCAAACAGCTTGTAAACTATACCACTAGTCCGACTAAACCGCAGACTCTGAAATACTACTATCCGTAAGAAACATACAGAAAAACATATTAGTCTGTAAAAATGTCAAGATAAGATTCCTCCTTCCCCTTCCCCTAAGCCCTTAAATCACTCCTTAGAATCTTCCTCCTATTCCTTTCTAATCGCTTCAGAAAATCATTACAAAATAAAAACCTCCCACAAAAACACCTTCTACTAATAACAATCATTTTCCCTTCCTACTATAAAATCCTTTTTTTGATGAAGCTGGTGCAACACGTGGTTATTTAAAGAAATCTTTCACCACCAGTAATACCTTCACTATATTAAATTTTTTTTAAGTATAATGTGATTCTGGCTTCATTTTTTTTTTTTTTTATAATTAAACGTGACAAGTATCATTGATTAGTGAATTTTGTTTCATTAATCCAACTGCTTCCAGAATGTTGCTGGCTTTCACTGAGCAGACAAAGGGTCAAAAGATACCAGAGAATGCATCAGATCAAGCAATGCTTGAAATAGTAATGGCAAGGTCTGTTTCTCTGAGGTGCTGATTGGTACTCATGTTTGTTCTGTAATTGAATAGGTTACTAGTGTGCTGGTAAGTAATTTTTATAATTTTTCTGATTTATTTTATTGTCCATTAAAATAAATTTAATGGTCAAAAACCATTAGTTCATAGAAGAAGGAAATTAAGTTTGCGGCTGCACATCTGTTTGACATATATTTCTTAATTTAGATAACTATCTCTTATCTCAAATGCTTAAATTGTTCAATGGAAGGTAATTAATCATTTAGATAGATATCTAAATTAAGTTTGTAGAAAAATGCTGGACATCTGTTTGACATATATTTCTTAATTTAGATAACTATCTCTTATCTCAAATGCTTAAGTTGTTTAATTGAAGGTAATTAATTATTTAACTTACTTTTGAGCATTTTCTTTCACGTGTATGTAGTCGTAATTTTATTTGTTATTACACTGAATATTTTAATTTTAATTGAGGGAAAACAGAGAGATTTTTTAATTCATTTGTTTTACTGTCATGTTAAATTAAAATTAATCTCCAAAATTCAAGTTATTTGGTTGAAGTTTATTTAATTATATGAATTTTTCATGACATTATGTTCGAATGACTTTGGTTAAACAAGCAAATCCATTCATTTTCGTTTTGAAAAAAAAAAAAAAAACACAAGGTTGTCATCTCATTTTATAGACAGTTATCTAAATTAAGTTTGCAGAAAAATGCTGGACATTTGTTTGACATATATTTCTTAATTTAGATAACTATCTCTTATCTCAAATGCTTAAGTTGTTCAATTGAAGGTAATTAATCATTTAACTTACTTTTGAGCATTTTCTTTCACGTGTATGCAGTCGTAATTTTATTTGCTATTATACTGTGAATACTTTAATTTTAATTGAGGGAGAACATAGAGATTTTTTTAATTCATGTTATTTGTTTTACTGTCATGTTAAATTAAAATCAATCTCCAAAACTCTAGTTATTCGGTTGAAGTTTATTTAATTATATGAATTTTTCATGACATTATGTTCGAATGACTTTGGTTAAACAAGCAAATCCATTCATTTTCGTTTTGAAAAAAAAAAAAAAAAACACTTTTAAGGTTGTCATCTCATTTTATAGACAGTTATCTAAATTAAGTTTGCAGAAAAATGCTGGACATTTGTTTGACATATATTTCTTAATTTAGATAACTATCTCTTGTCTCAAATGCTTAAGTTGTTCAATTGAAGGTAATTAATCATTTAACTTACTTTTGAGCATTTTCTTTCACGTGTATGCAGTCGTAATTTTATTTGCTATTATACTGTGAATACTTTAATTTTAATTGAGGGAGAACATAGAGATTTTTTTAATTCATGTTATTTGTTTTACTGTCATGTTAAATTAAAATCAATCTCCAAAACTCTAGTTATTCGGTTGAAGTTTATTTAATTATATGAATTTTTCATGACATTATGTTCGAATGACTTTGGTTAAACAAGCAAATCCATTCATTTCCGTTTTGAAAAAAAAAAAAAAAAAAACATTTTTAAGGTTGTCATCTCATTTTATAGACAGTTATCTAAATTAAGTTTGCAGAAAAATGCTGGACATTTGTTTGACATATATTTCTTAATTTAGATAACTATCTCTTGTCTCAAATGCTTAAGTTGTTCAATTGAAGGTAATTAATCATTTAACTTACTTTTGAGCATTTTCTTTCACGTGTATGCAGTCGTAATTTTATTTGCTATTATACTGTGAATACTTTAATTTTAATTGAGGGAGAACATAGAGATTTTTTTAATTCATGTTATTTGTTTTACTGTCATGTTAAATTAAAATCAATCTCCAAAACTCTAGTTATTCGGTTGAAGTTTATTTAATTATATGAATTTTTCATGACATTATGTTCAAAGAACTTTGGTAAAACAAGCAAATCCATTCATTTCCGTTTTGAAAAAAAAAAAAAACATTTTTAAGGTTGTCATCTCATCTTATAGATAATTATCTAAATTAAGTTTGCAGAAAAATGCTGAAAATTTGTTTGACATATATTTCTTAATTTATATAACTATCTCTTATCTCAAATGCTTAAGTTGTTCAATTGAAGGCAATTAATCATTTAACTTACTTTTGAGCATTTTCTTTCACGTGTATGTAGCCATAAGTTTATTTGTTATTGCACTGTGAATCTTTAATTTTAATTGAGGGAGAACAAAGAAATTTTTTAATTCATGTTATCTGATTTGTGATTGTAGGTATGAAAAGGAACTTACGCATCCTATTCAGAATCTTCTTAGTGGAGAGCTTGCTCGTGCATTGCTTATTCAGGTACTATGTGATTTTTTGCTGGGTTGATTTCAGTTTATAGAGTTTTTTTTTTTTTTTTCTTTCGGAAGTACAGTTTTTATTGTTATTCACACTTCGTTGGACGATAACAGGTTCAGAAGTTGAAACTGGATATTGAGACGTGAGTTTTAAGAGTAAAGGCCCTAGGATAAAGGGTAACCTCATTTATTTATTTATTTTGACTTAATCTTTAAATTACTTTCTGAACAGGGCAATGCTTGAGT
The DNA here is from genome assembly GCA_022432975.1 of Begonia masoniana. Classification (NCBI taxonomy): domain Eukaryota; kingdom Viridiplantae; phylum Streptophyta; class Magnoliopsida; order Cucurbitales; family Begoniaceae; genus Begonia; species Begonia masoniana. The sequence continues at coordinate 9,001,044 of CM039515.1, forward strand.
TGGACCAGATTCTAAAGGCAAATGAAATTAACTTTGCTATTCTGGCTGCATTACCGGCGTTCTTTCTTTCTCTTCTTTTGTTGATGTTAGTACGTGCTTGGTTTAAACAGGTAAGAGATCAGAAAATGTCATCTGATATTGGTTTCTCAGCTGATTCTAGTGCCTTTATTACCAACACCAGCATTCTACCAGTTCAATTCGTCTTCTGTTGTGTGAGAGGAAACAAATTCAATATATCTTCCATCCAAAATAGATGTAAAAAAAATGTGAGGGATAAGAATCTCATGGGTGAAATATTATTTTAGTTTCTTATGAAAAAATGCAACGGAGGAAAATAAATTTTTTTAGATAATTTTAATTACCATGGCTGTGCTTGTTATTATCAGTTGATTTTCTGTGCCACAGTTCAGATTTTGCAACATAATTGATATTTGATGGACTCGTTTCCTCCTTTGATTTATAGGCTTGATTGCCCATGATTTCTCATTAATCACCCATTTGGTTTATGTTAAGAAAAGTATAATAATTAAATTTTTTTTCAACCCACAAGCTTAAGTTTTTTGGATTGTGATAAACCTCCGTTGAGGTTTACCTATGTTAGAAGGCAGAAAACCGAAGACATATAATGTAGTATTAAGTATTTGTATTAAATGTTATAGTAATATGGTTGTGTTAAATAAAGAAACTGTCAATGACAGTCATGGGCAAGGGAGTTATTTCCTAGGAAAGGAAAGTGGAAGAGGGGGTGTCTGGGAAAAATGGTGGTGGAGAGGAAGGGCTCTGGAAATCCCTTAGTTTGGTTGTTTGTGTGTTATGTGGATTGAATTGTACTGTGTTTAAGAAATTCAAGAAGTGTGTTTGTAATTTCTTTTTTTATTCAAGTTTGTTTTATCAGATTATTGGTAATTTATCATGATATCAGAGCAAGAAATCCCAAGTTTAAAAAAATAACTCCACGAAAAAAATTCACATGTAAGAACCAATAAAGAAATTGGCCGACGTGCCTATTGTTGCCTTTTGTTCCTTGTTTACTGAGTAAATTCAATAAAACTTCTGTGAATTCTTGCTATTCTGTGTGATTTTTGTGTTGTCCTAATATTTGTGCAGTAAGTGTTTATCATCCTCCGAATGTTACTTTAGAAAGGGGGAGGAAGATTGGGGTCTAAGCAATTAAGACTTTCATTTTATTTTCTACTCTCAGGATAGTAAAGCAGAAGGAAGGGGCAGAATTGCACGGATTCAAAGAAGATTACTTGTTGTGGAGGTTGAGAAAAAGATAATACAATACCAGACTTATATGGACCAAGGACTCGTAAGAATTTTTGCTAATAACTCTCCCTGACTCTTGAATTTCATTTGGTATTAGAAATATCTAAGTGTGTTGTTATAATTTTAATTATATCTGAGTGAGGAGACAATTGTTTAAAAGAAATTGCTCCAAATACACTCCTGGAAAAATAAAGGCATTATTACTTGCTCTCATTCAAAAGCGGACTTCTTTTTCTGTCTAATGAAATTCAGGCTCAAGTCGTATGGTCTGTAGAAATTAAATATTGTGGCACTCCAATTGGTGTAACGGGATGCAAAAAAGCTAAAGAACCTAGGCCTTTGACATTGTTTTTGTATTTCCAAAATATTTTAAGTATTTATAGAAGCAAGCATTATTGAGTAGAAAATAACTACAGTGTTACAGTTTGTTTGGATGTGATTAGTGTTCTACAATTTAAAATTTATTTCATATCTGTTTACCTGAATAAGAATACCTTCTCTTTTTATGAATCAAACCGTGAAGATTCTGTGCTTTAGTCTGTTTAGTTTTGCATTTAAGAGTGGAACGTATTGCCCCAGTATTTTAATTATTACTTTTTTTGACAATAAATGCCTTGTGACCTTTATTTTGAGAAAAGAACTCGTGAATTGTGATGTTGACAATGATAGATGCAGACTATGCATACCCCAGTAGTAGCACCAATAAATTATTGATAATTACGTGCTGTCGCTATAATTACGACAATTCCGGGCTATATTCATTTTCAATTTCTTTCTTCGGTTCAAATAATTTCACTTTGTATGGAGGGTCTCTTGTGCTACCTTGGTAGAATCTCATTGTGGTCTAATATCTTATGTATTTCACAGGAAAAAGACGCAGAATGCATGTTTGGATTGCTACTCTACAGTTTGGATAGGCTCTACCATGCTGTTGAGAGGCATGCAAAAGATACGGGTGAATGGCAGTGGTAAGCTGAAAATCTTACTTATCTTTTGTTGTTTTTTGTCCCACCTAAGACAGTTGCAAAGATAAGGTAGCTAATTACAGAATATGTCTTAATATTATGAACAGTTTGAGACAAGATATTGTGGATTTGGCGAAGCCTGGACTTCAAACTACGTACAAACTTATAGTGACTTCCCGCATGGACCGAGTATATGACTGCCTACTCCCCTCACTGAAACGCCAGTAGAGATGATTTCTTGTCTTACTTCATTTGCTTGCTCCAGTTTTGCTAGTGCATTTTTACTTCTACAATCATCCAATTGGTGACACGGAAACAGACTTATAATTTTGACACTGTATAACATCTTATTGATTCGGAAATAATTATATTTTCAGTGCGGTAATTCGTTGCGCTGTTTGGTAGTTATTTGATATCGATGTGTTCTTTGATATGTGGTAGTTTTGTAATGTGCCTTGGAAGGCTCTGGCCCTAAAGCTCATTTGAGGTGCATGGGCATAGCCAATTTTCTCGAGCAAGAAAATTCGCTCAATAATTCGCATGTTAACGGTGCGACGAAGACTACTCTTAAATGGCAAGTTTTATTATGAGTAATCTTATATTGACTATCTATTTGTACTTCGTAACTTGACAAATATTGATCGGTGCAATTAATAGAAGAAATTACAAATAGTTAAAATAAAATATTAATTGTACAAATCAATGATTGACACATCAGAATGTAAGATGAAAGAGTAGTAATATGGTGTAAATATAACATTATTTATTTTTTTATTATGACTATGATTAGATTAACCTTTAAATATTAAGTTTTGATCGACTGCGTAACGTTACATTTTAATTTTTTTTTATGATATGTAAAATAAGTGGTAAAATGAATATTGTAATTGATAAATTGTACATAAGATCACCTAGTTATATAAGTCAAAATTGGAAATTAGTTGATAGAATGATTAAACTAAATCAATTGTGTTGAATTAAAAAATAATAATATCTAAACTTTTGCAAACCTATATTACTCTAATAAATAAAATTGCACCAACTTGAGTATTGTGTATCAAAACAAATCAATTACTGGTCCAACTTAACAGAGAAAGAATAGACCACAGACCGAATTTTTTAAAGTAATAGTACAAAAAATGTCACGCTCGAACGAAAAAGATTGGAAAAAGATAAATAATTCCCTCAAAAATTAAAATTAATTTCAATCGAAAGTGTAAATTAGAGAGTAAATGTAACGAGCATAACAGAGGAACCTCCAAACTCTTTGGAAATCCCACTCCAAAGATGGTAGCTATATCAGTGGTCCTCTTCTTTGCATTACTTCTTCTGGACCATTTATATATTTTTTTCCTTAAAAACTTCACAAAATAATTAGCCAAAAAATAGCTTTTTATGATTTTTTATTTTTTTTCCAATTGTTTGTTCAAATCTAGATCATGGTACATCTCTTTTTGCAGTGCATAAATAGTATTAAAATAGTTGGATGAAAGATGTTAGATTTATTATTTAATTATATATTTTAACGCGACAAATATTAATTGATATAATTAATGATTTATATTAATTTTATAAATTAATGTTCATCGTCTCCGAAAATAGGATTACAAAATATGATTAGAGTGTAAATATAGTATTATTTATTTTAAAAAGTTAAAAAAAATTGATTTTTCTGTTCTTCAACTATTATATAACTACTAATTAAATTGAAAACCACTTATTTATTTCAAAAATCAAAATTATGACGACATGTTTCATTGATTTTTACATTTTTTTTAAATGACTTTTTATTTTTCTTAAAATGATGAATTTTTATGCTGATGTTGACATGGTCAAACATGATTGACGCTCAAAGGTAATCAGGGGGAGTGAGTGGCGCGCCAGATTGTGATGGGTCCTGGCTGGAAATCGAGGAATTGAAAAAAAGAAGAGATATATGCTGATGTTCTGTTATCGATCGTCGTGCTCGATTGCTTTCGAATGCGAAGGCTAGAGTGGGTAATGGTAGAATATACGCAGTAAAATACCAGGAAGTAGGCGTAGCCGTAGGTTTTTGTCTTCTTGCTGTAAAAAGGTGTCCATTTTGACAGCAAGAAGATGGAGCAGGCAGCGGAAAGATATTCTCTTTCCTTTCCTGGTTGTCGTTTCAGCGTACCCAAAAGCCATTGACGCTTTTCGAGCTCTTCTTTTTCTTTCTTATCTCCTCTCTGTCTCTCTAATAAAAATTCAAGTATATCCCCTCTCTCTCTCTCTCTTGATCTTTTGTTATTATATTTGAGATTAATCAACGTAAGCAGTATCCAAACGTATAAATGTGTACTGCTTTGTTGAATTTGATGTCTTTTTTGTTGATTCAGTTGCTGGTTTAAAAAATGACGAGCAGAACCTCTGTCTCTGGAGCTATGCTCAATTTGTTTTCTGATTCTTCGTTTACCCATTATTTAGAGGCGTTTAATTTGTTTTATGGTGTTAATTTTTGAAGTATGGGGAATTGAATTCTTCTGTTTAGGTTTTGAACATTTAGCAAGTTTGAGACGATGCTTTTAGACTTTTAGTTTCCATTTGAAGTGAAAGTTCTTCCGAGACATTCTTCTGTAATATTTATTAATTTTCCAGGCATACGATTTCAGCAAATTTTCTCATAGTTTTGGTTTGGTAATTTTTTTTTTTCTGGAATTTGTGTATGTAGTCCTGTGGTTTTAGCTGGAGGCGTAGCTTTCTTGATTGGCGTTGGTGGCTAGTTTGGTGATTCGTTCGAATCCATCCTGATCTTCCATTTTGTGCGAGAATCTAACAGCTGAGAGATTTTTGGAATTTGAGGTTATTCTTCTTCCACAAACTCTTTTGGCCATTGTCTTTCTCTCACCTGTCTTTCTCTCTCAAGATGACAGTATCATTTCCGTTGCACCTACCTTGGATTACCCTTAATTTGTATCCCATTACTGACTTCTTTATTTGGTGTTTAAGTATTGTATTTAATACCATAAAAATGCTTGTTTTGACACCAAAAGATATGCAGCTAACATGCCACTCTGTCGGGATTCTCCTCAAAACTCACATTACTTCATTCTAAAGCAACTCATTTAGTGGGGGGAAGATGGATATTCTTCTCATTATCAATTTTTAATTTTCTTTCCACAGTGAAAAAAAGATACATTTTTTAAATTCTTTAATTCTCTTTGATCATTTTCCTTTAGTTTGTTTTTATGAGTTGAAATATTCTATAGCAGCATTGACCACTCTCTTTCTGGTTTATTACATTGTAATTCAAAGGGTTTTAGTTTTGACATGGGATTGTGTTTCTTTGGTAATACCTGTCCAGAGAAGTGATTGGATTATATTTATGAATCAGAAGAACCCATTTTGTTATAATGCATTAATATCATTTTTCTGCCCTATTTTGAAGGTCGCTAAGGTATTGGTAAACCGGGAATGAGCCAGCCTAATTTAAAGCGTAGAGTGGGTAAATATGAGGTTGGAAGAACAATTGGCGAGGGAACATTTGCGAAAGTCAAATTTGCAAAGAATTCAGAGACAGGAGAACCTGCTGCCCTTAAAATACTCGATAAAGAGAAAGTTCTTAAGCACAAGATGGCAGAACAGGTCGCTTACGGAACTTTTGTCGATATTAAAAAACAATTCCAAATTTCTTCGCTGTTTTTGTCTTCGAACTTTTTTAATAAACTGGCTGCTTGATATGCTATTGTTTTGGCTGATTTATCTCTATATTGTTGCCATCTTTAAATGTATTCTATTGTTAGTGCTCTATAATTTGTTCTTTTGTATTGTAAGACTGGTTTTGTAATTTGATTTTGTGTATATTTATGCTCTTGTAGATCAAGCGGGAGGTAGCAACAATGAAGTTAATAAAGCATCCGAATGTGGTGCAATTGTATGAGGTCTCTCTCTCTCTCTCTCTCCAATCTTTTTGGGTTTTATTGGACCAATTTACTCATTGGCTATAGTTTATCACAGCTTTTAGCATTCACACTATATTAAGTTTATCTTCATAGTTGCAGGGAAAATGTATACATTTTAGTGCTAGTATGATTGCAGCTTTTTCCTCTGCGTTTAAGCACTGACTTAAACGTTTTGATATATTATTCCCATCTATTTTCCAACATCAAAGATTTTCAAGAATATTTGATTTTGACATTCTTTACCTATAACGTCTCGTAAAACGTTTTATTGTGAAACTGAAGAAAATGAGTGGAAAATGAGATGTTGAGATTGCTTTGTAAATCTGATTTTCAAAACACGCGTCAAGTCCTAATTCACGAGTATGTGCTTGTGTTCTTTAATCTTTTGCATGTGCATTGCATGTTTTTTGGCTCCTTTATCTAGTTTGTTTCTTATCTATTTTACTTCATTTTATTGATGTGCCTGTATGAGACAACGGTGATAAGGGCGGAATAAACTCTGATCGTTGTTAGGAATCGGTTGTATTTATGAACTAAAGAAGCAACTTTGAATTTAAATGAAATATTATATTATTATAATTTGGAAATCAAATGAGTCTTGCTAAGATTTTCACGTTCGTCCTCATGACAATTTTATCTGCTGTCAGGTAATGGGAAGCAGGACGAAAATATTCATTGTTTTGGAGTTTGCTACCGGCGGGGAACTATTTGACAAAATTGTGAGTAGTTTATTATAGATAACACGATAACTTGGATTCTTAGTGTTTTTGTCCGGAATGAGCTCTTTCCCTTCTGTCCTCTTATACGTTCCCTCTTAATATAAACTATTTTTTATAAAGAAAATAAAGCAATACTTGCTTCTCCTACAAGTGCAAAAGATGTAATAGACTTAATATAATATCCATCTTTGGTTTTTTTTTTTTAAGTATTAATAGCCGAATTCGTTGATTTTCACCTCTTCTGCTATGATATGTCAAGCATTTTTCTATCGTACCCTTCAGTTTGTTTATTTATTTTTATACTTGCTTCAAACATTGAAGGTCAACCATGGTCGTATGAGAGAGGATGAAGCGAGGCGATATTTTCAGCAGCTTATAAATGCAGTTGACTATTGCCATAGCAGGGGTGTCTACCATAGGGACCTTAAGGTACCCAGAAATATGAACTGAAAGACAGACTTTAATTTAAACTTTGCATGACTTCGTAGTCGATATCTGAATGATTTTGATTTTGATCTCCAGCCAGAAAATCTACTTTTAGATGCTTATGGAAACCTTAAAGTTTCTGATTTTGGATTAAGTGCACTGTCTCAACAAGTCAGGGTAATGATGAGTATTACATTTTCTCTTTTATTTGAATTGATTCCATTTCATTGTTTCAGAACTTATATAATTCGAATCAAGATTGGTTAATATTGTATGCAGCTCGAGGAAATGTGTAACGAAAAGTAAGAATTTGAAGGATTATCAAAAGTTGATTAGTTGTTTGTTAAAAAAAAGAAAAATCTGCAATTGAGTTGCTGTAAAATCATCAAAGTCTGATATAGATTAGTCAAAGTTGATCGGGTTGGTTGTCGATTAAACTAATTGAGCTTAAAATCTTAATCTCAATTTTTTTTTTTTTTTTTTTTTTTTTTTTTTTTTTTTTTTTTTTTTTTTTTTTTTTTTTTTTTTTTTTTTTTTTTTTTTTTTTTTTTTTTTTTTTTTTTTTTTTTTTTTTTTTTTTTTTTTTTTTTTTTTTTTTTTTTTTTTTTTTTTTTTTTTTTTTTTTTTTTTTTTTTTTTTTTTTTTTTTTTTTTTTTTTTTTTTTTTTTTTTTTTTTTTTTTTTTTTTTTTTTTTTTTTTTTTTTTTTTTTTTTTTTTTTTTTTTTTTTTTTTTTTTTTTTTTTTTTTTTTTTTTTTTTTTTTTTTTTTTTTTTTTTTTTTTTTTTTAAGTATTAATAGCCGAATTCGTTGATTTTCACCTCTTCTGCTATGATGTGTGAAGCATTTTTCTATCGTACCCTTCAGTTTGTTTATTTATTTTTATACTTGCTTCAACATTGAAGGTCAACCATGGTCGTATGAGAGAGGATGAAGCGAGGCGATATTTTCAGCAGCTTATAAATGCAGTTGACTATTGCCATAGCAGGGGTGTCTACCATAGGGACCTTAAGGTACCCAGAAATATGAACTGAAAGACAGACTTTAATTTAAACTTTGCATGACTTCGTAGTCGATATCTGAATGATTTTGATTTTGATCTCCAGCCGGAAAATCTGCTTTTAGATGCTTATGGAAACCTTAAAGTTTCTGATTTTGGATTAAGTGCACTGTCTCAACAAGTCAGGGTAATGATGAGTATTACATTTTCTCTTTTATTTGAATTTATTCCATTTAATTGTTTCAGAACTTATATAATTCGGATCAAGATTGGTTAATATTGTATGCATCTCGAGGAAATGTGTAACGAAAAGTAAGAATTTGAAGGATTATCAAAAGTTGATTAGTTGTTTGTTAAAAAAAAGAAAAATCTGCAATTGAGTTGCTGTAAAATCATCAAAGTCTGATATAGATTAGTCAAAGTTGATCGGGTTGGTTGTCGATTAAACTAACGGGTTTTATTTATTTGTAATTCGTTAATTGGCAGGACGATGGTTTGCTTCACACTACTTGTGGAACTCCAAATTATGTTGCTCCCGAGGTCCGTCCTGATATGCTCGAACGTATCATTATTTAGCGTTGAACAATGTTAGCCTTTAACTAAATAAATTAAACTGATTGAGCTTAAAATCTTAATCTCAATTTTTTTTTTAATGTTTATCTAAAGTTGGCTGACTTGGAAATTTAGGTCCTCAATGATAGAGGCTATGATGGGGCGACTGCAGATTTGTGGTCGTGCGGAGTCATACTCTTTGTACTCCTCGCAGGTTACTTGCCTTTCGATGATTCTAATCTTATGAACCTTTATCGAAAAGTAAGCATTTAATTAAACATTATGCAATCTATATGTCTTCTTCTTCTTCTTCTTTTCTTACTTGTATTGCTTAAACTCTCTGTTGCCTGCAGATTTCGGCTGCTGAATTTACTTGCCCGCCATGGCTATCTTTCGACGCCATGAAATTGATCGCTCGGATTTTGGATCCTAATCCTATGACTGTAAGCACTATACTAGAATTTAATACCTTTGTTTGCTCAATGATTCTATTTCGAATAAAGTTCTCTTTCATCTTCCATAAATCAATTTTTTTAGGGTGGATTGTAGCTTTGGTTGTTAATTATGTCGACTTCTATCTTTGCACCATTGATTAGTCGTTGATTCGTCACGGTATGCTTTGTTTATTGTGATCTAATAATTTATTTTAGGACGAGACAAATATTTGTGGGGTAGAAAATCAAGCTAGTCATTCCTCGAGTAAGAAATGGAGCAATTCCGATTAATTTTCAATTATTCTATTAGTATTTCTTTGTCAAAACCAACATAAATTTCTAGTATAGGCACGTAATTTTTTGTTGTGGTCTAGTAAAAATCACTCTACTGCAGACAAATAGAGACAGAGAGAGGTATATCAGCAGTTTTGTTTCGTAATCAAAATGAAAAAATAAAGAAATAAGTCTTAAAAATAGAGATAATTTATATTAATTGTTGAAAAATTAAACTCTCAAAAAGTCTCTCTTTCATATTCACGACAACCCTTCAAATAGAGTTTAGTTTATAATTTAAAATCTTAAATAAAATTCTAGAAAAAGAAATAAATCTCTAAGAAAACATATTAACTCTATCGAAAAAAATAAAATAATATGAAAATAATAGATAATATAAAATATTAAAAAGATCGTGAATAAAGTCCACAGATTTATGGGCTCGGGCCACAACCGCGTACTACATTAGAGAGCCGTTGAAGCCCTTACTTGCATCTCATTTTTGACTAGTTTTAGGACAACTAACAAAAAATGGGAGAGAATAAAGCAGAGAATGCAAAGAGTTGGGGATGTTACTTGAGAATGCAAAGAGTTGGGGATGTATCATGAGATGATTTATAGTTTCTAGTTCTTCAAAAGTTCAAATTTTTTCTGGAGTTGTGAAAATCAAAACTTGATGGCAGCGAATCTCGATACCCGAGATTTTAAGCGATGAATGGTTTAAGAAGGACTACAGTCCTCCTGTATTCGACGAGAAGCACGATACAAATTTGGATGATGTGGAAGCTGTTTTTAAAGATTCAGAGGTTTGTTTCTTAAACACTCCATTAATAACCTATGCAAATAAAAACATCTCAAAGTTCATTTCCGGTTTCTTCGACAGGAACACCATGTGACGGAGAAGAAAGAAGAGCAGCCAGTTGCAATGAATGCCTTTGATCTAATATCCATGTCCAAAGGACTGAACCTCGGAAATTTGTTCGATGCTGAACAGGTTCTGAATCGAAACCTTCTCTTTTTTATGTTATAAACCGAACACGTTTTCTACGTATTTTGCACAAGTTTTCTATTTTGGTTCTCAAATGTCGGTTCAAATTAGGATGAGACAAAGATGGGAAGAAAACATCATCGACCGTAAATGAATCTTTCGATAATCTAACCGACAACGGACGATATCGCACCCAATTTTGAAACTTTCGATGATGTTGGATTTCCCGCTCTTTCCAACCGAAGCCAATTTACAGAATTTTGAATGATTCTTTATTTTATTCAACATGTTATTTTTGCCAATGTCTGCAGGAATTTAAGAGAGAAACTAGGTTTACATCCAAATGCGCTGCAAATGACATAATAAACAAGATAGAAGAGGCTGCAAAACCTCTTGGTTTTGATGTACAAAAGAAAAATTACAAGGTTTGAGTCGAAACCTCCGAGATTATCTATCGAATTAAGACTAATTTCTATTCACGGGTTTTCTATTTCTCTGACAGATGAAGCTCGAAAATTCAAAAGCCGGGAGGAAGGGAAACCTTAATATTGCGACTCAGGTGCTTCGTCATTAGATCGCATAACGACGAAATCAAGTTATTATTATTATTATTTTTTTTTTTATCGTTTGTTTCGTGTTTTCAGATTTTTCAAGTGGCACCCTCTCTTCACATGGTCGAGGTACGAAAAGCAAAAGGCGACACTTTGGAGTTTCATAAGGTACTATTTTCGTCCACTATTCGTCTTTTTCTCGCGATAGTCGAATGATCGTCGAGTAACGTTGAGTTTACTTTCTAATTATACACCATAAATTTAAATTCTAATGTGTAAATTATTATCTTATTATAACTATTGAAGAGAGAGAGAGAGAGAGAGAGAGAGAGAGAGAGAGAGAGAGAGAGAGAGAGAGAGAGAGAGAGAGAGAGAGAGAGAGAGAGAGAGAGAGAGAGAGAGAGAGAGAGAGAGAGAGAGAGAGAGAGAGAGAGAGAGAGAGAGAGAGAGAGAGAGAGAGAGAGAGAGAGAGAGAGAGAGAGAGAGAGAGAGAGAGAGAGAGAGAGAGAGAGAGAGAGAGAGAGAGAGAGAGAGAGAGAGAGAGAGAGAGAGAGAGAGAGAGAGAGAGAGAGAGAGAGAGAGAGAGAGAGAGAGAGAGAGAGAGAGAGAGAGAGAGAGAGAGAGAGAGAGAGAGAGAGAGAGAGAGAGAGAGAGAGAGAGAGAGAGAGAGAGAGAGAGAGAGAGAGAGAGAGAGAGAGAGAGAGAGAGAGAGAGAGAGAGAGAGAGAGAGAGAGAGAGAGAGAGAGAGAGAGAGAGAGAGATAGAGAGAGAGAGAGAGAGAGAGAGAGAGAGAGAGAGAGAGAGATAATGACTAATTTCTATTAACGGGTTTTCTATTTCTCTGACAGATGAAGCTCGAAAATTCAAAAGCCGGGAGGAAGGGAAACCTTAATATTGCAACTCAGGTGCTTCGTCATTAGATTGCATAACGACGAAATCAAGTTCTCTCTTTTTTTTTTTTTTTTTTTTTTTTATCGTTTGTTTCGTGTTTTCAGATTTTTCAAGTGGCACCCTCTCTTCACATGGTCGAGGTACGAAAAGCAAAAGGCGACACTTTGGAGTTTCACAAGGTACTATTTTCGTCCACTATTCGTCTTTTTCTCGCGATTGTCGAATGATCGTCGAGTAACGTTGAGTTTACTTTCTAATTATACACCCTAAATTTAAATTCTAATGTGTAAATTATTATCTTATTATAACTATTGATAATTTGTCTTAATTATTGTACAAATTAACGAGTGACACTTCATTAAATAAAATTAAAGTGTAAGATTATAAGATAAATCTAACGTTACCCAGTATTGTTCGGTCAAAGATTAAAACTCGTGGTTTTATTGCTGAGTACCGTACTATATCAAATTATCATTTGCTCAAAAAGAAATCTGACATCAGTTTGTCCGTGGATGATCTTAGTGATGAACGTTTTTAAATGCAGTTCTACAAAAACCTCTCGACTTCGCTGGAAGACATCGTGTGGAAGACGGAGGAAGACATGACGAAAACCTAATAAAAAATTAATGTGTAATTATTTGTCATGTGTGATTAATGTGGTGTTGTGATGATAGGATTGGGTAAGAAGTGTTTGTTAAATATGATTCATTTTAGTAGAGTAAGAGATAGAGTGAGAGAGAGAGAGAATTGGTTGTGGCCTTCCTAATCCATTATGCTCAGCTGTTGGAGTTGTACCCCTAAAGTTGTATTCTTTATCAAACTTAGCCTTTGCCTTTTGCATTTATTAAATTTATTTTAATCGGTTTTTCGTACCGGCTCCGTTGATTTTGGTTTAAATCAACCTCGATAAGCTTGATTAACAAGCTCACTTGTTATATCGAGTCGAGGTAGACGTTTTGTTTTTTACGTCTTAAATTATATCTCGGATGCTAGACTTCGAGGGTCAGGTGTTTTTTTTTCTAAATTTGTTCACGGTGCAAAGTAAGGTCAGCGTCTAATTGTCTACTTTATCCAATAATTAATAGATTAAATGTATATTCAACGTTTTTTTTTGGGTTGAAAATATATTAATTATTGATGCCACGTGTAAAAGTGAAGATAGACTTGGAATTGAAAAGTGATTGGCTATCATTTTTTAATTTATTATTTGACATGTCGAGAGTATTTTAAGATAGTAGAGTAAACGTAAGGTTATTACATAAATAATTATCTTATTTATTATTTATTTGACCAAGAAATAACTATACTTACATTGCAGGTTTAATTATTTTAATTAATTTGATTTATTAATAGGATGTATAACGTGTTGGACCTTCCGATTATCCGAAGGCTACGGCCGTCGGTCGTTAAATTAATGTTTTGACTTTTTTCAGTTTTGAATATTAACTGTTGGAACTCAGAACAAATACTACTTTATTAATTTGTGAAAATAGTATTGCTGGCGGTCAAACGACGCCATATTTTCATTTTTGACCCTTGACCAACGACTATCATCAATTCCTCTCGTCTTCTTCTTGTTCCTGCTACTTGCTTTCTTCTGTACGCCAACATTTTCTCCAACTTCCGGTGGCGAAGAAGAAGACTCTCTCTCTCTCTCTCCTTCCTCCGTTATTATGGGGCATTGCTACGGAAAGCCTGCTAAGTGCGCCCACGCTTCCTCTAACATTTCGACTGGTACAGTCCTCTCTCTCCTCTCTCTATCTTTTTTCTCTCTCCTCTACAGTTATTGATTTTCTGATCGGAAATGACTACAAATGAATCCTGTGCATGTTTTTTTTTTTTTCGTTCAGTGAGTGCTTCTAGTGCGAAGAATGTGAAGCGGGAATCCAGAGATTCGATCCAGCAAAATGCATCGTTTCAATCAAGCGAGTCCCTCGGTTCATCCAAATTAAAAGTCCTTCAGCTTCGCCGATCTGAAGAACTCCACCAAGAATTTCCGAACGGAGAACTTACTGGGCGAAGGTGGGTTCGGGTTCGTCTACAAAGGGTGGATAGACGCCCATACTTTCGCTCCGACCAAACCCGGAACCGGAATTATGGTTGCCATTAAAATCCTCAAGAAAGAGAGCTTTCAAGGTCACCGGGAATGGCTAGTAAGTACACTGATCTGAGTTGATGTTATTTCTTACTCTCGTCTCTTTGTCAAATATAGCTAAAAATAGGTGTATAATCATTTGGTTTAGAATTTTTTTTTTTTTTTTTTTTTTTTTACAAGGTAATCTCTGTCTTTGTCAATTTAGCCCGATTTCTAGTTATTTTGACAATTTTTAATTTAATTTTGAATTTTATTGCAACCGTTTTTTAAATTGTCAAAGACGATATTGACATAGTTTAAAATCAGATTAAAACGTCTCAATAAATAAAAATTATTGTAACCACGTCTCAAATTTCACGAATAAATTAAAAACAATGTTCAAATTACTAACAACTTAACAATAGATGTTCAAGCACGTAATGAATTTGTCTAAAGTTTCCTAGGGTTTTTTTTTTCTCCCACATAAAATATGTGTTCTTTGTTCTACAACACTCCATAAGGCGTTTTCAAGAGTGAATTCTATCTAACAACACTATTTAACTTAGTTTTGCTCCTTTTTGAACATTGCAGGCTGAAGTCAACTATTTGGGTCAATTCCACCATGAAAATCTAGTCAAGCTCATCGGCTACTGCTACGAGTCCGAGAACAGGCTTCTAGTTTACGAGTTCATGGCGAGAGGAAGCCTCGAATACCATCTCTTTAAAAGTACATCTTCTTCTACCTTCCTTTCGCTGATTCAAATTGTTTTCAGTTCTTCTTTCACCGGAAATTCGCTGAAAAAATGACAGAAAACCTCGATTTCTTCCTCTCTCAGAAGGAGTTCAACCCATTTCATGGGCTACTCGAATGAATATCGCCATAGACACGGCGAGAGGACTATGTTTCTTGCACAGTTTAGACGCCAACGTAATCTATCGAGATTTAAAGGCTTCCAACATTCTACTCGATTCTGTAAGCTCTATTTCTTCTTCCTCATCTGCGGAATTTTCAGTTTCTGCTCCACATTTTGGCTTACTAGTTGCTTCATTTTTCTTGTAGGATTTCAAGGCTAAGCTTTCGGATTTTGGGCTGGCGAGAGACGGACCAACTGGCGATAAGACTCACGTATCGACCCGGATTTTGGGAACTCGAGGTTATGCTGCACCGGAATATGTAGCCACAGGTGAGAATTGACATTAACAATTGCATTCCGCCGTTGTTGTGTTTGCTAAGTTAGCTCAGTATATATACACATACATACACTATACGAAAGACAAAGTTGGATCAATGATAAAATAACATCTAGATCAGATGAACAAACAATAGAAATCAAGCCGAACGAAGAGAATACCTGTTGTTGCTTCAAGAATCACGTGAAATCAAGTTGATTTGACCCGCCGTGAGCTTGGTTACATGTTAGTCCTTACAATTCTGGTGATTTGGAATTGAAAATTAGGGCATTTGACCACAAAGAACGACGTGTACAGCTTCGGCGTAGTTTTACTGGAATTGCTATCCGGAAGGAGGGCAATGGATGAAGAGAAAGCCGGGACGGTAGAAGAAACTCTGGTCGATTGGGCGAAACCGTTCCTGAGCAGCGATAGCAAGCGAGTTCTGAGAATAATGGACACGGCGCTAGGTGGTCAGTATTCCAGAAAGGCGGCTCTAGCTGCCGCCTCCCTTGCGTTGCAGTGTGTCCACAAAGATGCAAAAAACAGGCCGCCGATGACATATGTGTTGGCCGAGCTTCAACGGCTGCACGCTTCCAAGGCGAACAACGGCAGCGGAACGACGCTTCAGGCTCCGGCCCGGAGGCAAAGAGTTAGCCTTCCTTGAATTTGAATTCTAACTCTTTTTGCCAATATGGAATTTCTTATAAATTTAGCTATTTGATGCAGTTTTGATCTCTCTCTCTCTCTCGGTAAATTTTTGTACAGTAACATCAAGTTCGACTCGTAAAGATCGGCTAGTTACGCTCGTTGGGCCGGCTTAAGCCGGCTCGTGTTGAAAATTTTTTAGGGTCGACTCGTTAAGCTTGGTTCATTAGGCTCGACAGACTCGGCTCATTAAGCTCGACAAACTCGGTGAGCTGGGTCTTTCTCGACTCGGCTCGACTCGCTCGATTAACATCTCTAGGCAAATGTCAGTTGTACGGGTCCGCTTATCTCCAACTAGTTAACTTAGCCTATACAAAGTTATATGATAACTATGCATTTTTTTATTATTTCAGAACAATAAATAAATAATAATAATAATTCCAATGTGAGAACAATAAATACATAAATATTGTGTTATTAAAAATTGTATTATTGTAAATGACCTTGGTTGACGTAGTAGATTTTAAACGACGTGGCAGAATATACACCGTTGGATTCGAAAGAGCAGTTGAACGGGTAAGATTAGAAGGTAAGAATTGCGGAGCAAATGACATTTTCATCCTTTGGGAGCTAGGGCTATATAATCCGAAACGTTCTCTCTGTCTGTTCCTTCCATCTTTCAAGGGAGACCTTCAATGGCGGTTATTTTCATCTGCGCTCTACTGTCAGTGTAAAACACGGTCAAGCCCTCACCAAACCGTTCTCTCCTTGCTCTCCGTATGGATTTTCAAGTGGTGGTGTTGGCCGGTGGCACTTCAAAGAATCTCGTACCTCTCGTCTCTAAGGTAGATGCCATCCGCAAATTCTTTGTTTATCTCCATTTTATTGATTTTCGGGGAGATTTTCTCGATTTATGTTCTCTTATTCTTCTTCCCAATTGTTGCAGGAGGTTCCAAAAGCCTTGCTTCCAGTGGCCAACCGTCCTGTCCTTTCTTACATTTTGGAGCTATTGGAACTCAGTAACCTTAAGAATCTCATAGTTGTACGTTTTTTTTTCGCTTCAAGTAATTTACTATACTCCGTGGTGTGTTTGACTTCATGTATGCTGTTTGTTTCGTAGGTGGTTGAAGGTGAAGATGCCGCCATACGTGTTGGCGGCTGGATTTCAGGGGCCTATGTTGATCGCCTACATGTTGAGGTTTTCATCTAATATCTTTCGCTCTTATCCCGTAAGATTAATCAAGCTTCTATTCTATGCTGTGCGGAGTTTTGATGTTATATTTTTCGTGTAGCTGAATTACTAAATGTGATCTGGTTCGCCTTCAACTATGGTATTTGATTCAAGATTATAGAGTTTCTTTTAGATTTTAGTACTTATCCAATGGAGTCCACTGAAAGATTTAATCTTCTTATTATGAGAATATGTCGACTCCTGTGCCTGCTAAAAGCAAATAATGGATTTTTGTTAGATAAATTTGAAGTTAATGTGAGGATGCATAAAATGTATGGAAACTAATTCCTCTTTCAGTCAATTTTTATCGAAGTAGTTGGTTTATCTTTTAAAAACTAGGTATTTACAATGAGATTACTACTTACCGCTGGTAGTTAAGAGGGTATAATATTCACATTTTGATATTCAACGTAACTGGAAGCGTTTACATAGTTTTTTAGAATTACAGGTTGCTGCAGTTCCTGAGGATGTGGGAACAGCTGGTGCACTTAGGGCTATTTCTCATCACTTGACAGCAAGTGACATTTTGGTTAGAACTCCGTTGCCTTGTCAATGATGCGTTGAAAGTTTCTTTGCATTCAATCATATTTTACTTAATGTTTCTGCAGGTTGTGAGTGGTGACCTTGTATCTGATGTTCCTCCTGGTGTAGTGGCAGCCACACACAGGAGGCATGACGCTGTGGTGACTGTAATGCTCTGCTCTGCTCCTGTTAGTGGATCTTCAGAATCAGGATCGTCTAGTGGAAAAGATAAAACCAAGAAACCAGGACGCTACAACATCATAGGATTGGATCCCACAAAACAATTTTTACTACATATGGCAACAGGTTAGGAATCATGAAGTTCCTTAGATTGTATCACAGTGACAAATGACTGTCTTCCTTTAGGTGCTGAAGTTGAGAAGGATACTAGAATTCAGAAGAGTATACTCCGCACAGTAGGTCAGGTAATTGTCACTTCTGCGCCTCCATAAATTCTGTTAGGTGATTTTCCTTTTCAGCATTTATCTACTGGTAATTGTCACCTCTGTTCCTCCATAAATTCTATAAGGTGATTTTCCTTTTCAGCATTTATCTACTAATGTTATCCTCTAGTAGCAATGTGCTCGATTAATGAAAGCAAAGCCTGATAGCCTCCAGTATTTTTATTTGGTACCGTTGAACTTCTGTTTAACATCATCCCTGCTAGTTGATGGATAATCTAACTACATTGATGATAGAAATTTACTGCTGATTGGATGTAGGACCCTTGGGGTAAAGTTTATGGATCATTAAGTCTATGAAGTCTAAAATGTAAAGTCTAAAGCTTGCATTTTTTTTCCTCAGATCTTCTCTCTCCTGCAATAATGCATAATCTTCAAGTTTTTATTTTTCATCTAATTTTAAACAGATGGAAATCCGATCTGATCTCATGGACGCGCACTTGTATGCATTCAAGAGGTCTGAGCATCTTTCTCTACATTTCTAAATATAAGTTCTATGTGTTTTCATCCTAACACTGTTCTATCATGAAATCTATTCCCTGGAACCTAGATCTGTTCTGCAAGAAGTTCTAGATCAGAAAGATACATTCCAAAGCTTAAGACGAGATATACTTCCTTATCTTGTGCGGAGTCAGTTGGTTAGATTTTATTTTTTCCTCGGAAATTTCTGTCTGATTGTTGGATAGTGCTCTTTTTAATATCTCTGAGCTGAATTTGTTTCTTTAATGACCATTAGAAATCAGAAGTTTTATTGAACCAAGTACGAGTAGAGGAAAATGGAAATGAGAAAGCAAGTTCTCAGAACTACCAGGAGATGCTATCGCAAATTTTGGCTAATGCATCAACACCAAGCTTTCATCAACATTGTGCATTGTATTCCAATGGATCTGCCTCTGTTCAAAGGCTGCATAAATGTTGTGTTTATATTGCCGACAATACCAAGTATTGTGTGCGCTTAAATTCTATTCAATCATACCATGATATTAATCGGGATGTGAGTTTATGATGCAATTGTTTTTTTTTTTTAAATAATTATTTTTGTGTTGTGGCATTTAATATCTCTTTGACTTCTCATTTTGGCACGTTTAAGATCATTGGGGAAGCTAGGCATCTTTCGGGATATTCTTTCTCTGCCCAAAACAATATCATACATTCTTCTGCAGAGATTGGAATAAAAACAACTGTGAGTTCAAAAGTTACTAATTATGCTTAATTTCTTGTAGTAAAGCATTTTTTTAAGATGGGGTGTATCTTATTGAGCAGTAACGCCATTCTTAGGTTTATTGAAGTGGGCTAATGGTTTCAGGTGGGACCACAATGTCTGTTAGGGGAAGGCTCGCAGATGGGTGATAAGTGTAGTGTGAAAAGGTCTGTGATTGGGCGTCACTGCCGTATAGGTTCTAATGTAAAGGTATCTCAGAATTTGGCTGCCGGTGAATGTAATAAATGCTTTGTTTCATAAGAAAGATTCTTTTCACTTTTGGAATTTTTAGCTTTTTTTTTTTTTTTAATTTCTATATTTACTTTAAAATTTCATTCAACTTGTTTTGATCACTTTTTTATTATGTACAGGTTGTAAACTCTGTTGTCATGAACCACGTTACAATTGCTGACGGTTGTTCAATTCAAAGTTCTGTGATTTGCAGCAATGTGCAACTTCAAGAGCATGTTGTGTTGAAAGACTGCCAAGTCTCTCTCTCTCTCTCTCTCTCTCTTCTCTCTCTCTCTCTCTCTCACACGCGCGCGCGCACACATTTATCAGTTGGATTCTCCTGTTTTTTCATGAATACTACTTAATTTCAGGTAGGAGCAGGATTTGTGGTTGCCGCTGGTAGTGAGTGCAAGGGCGAGGCCCTTGCTAGGAAAGACAAGTGAGGAGAGTAAGACAAGCTAGGAGAGTAGTATTCTACTCATGGCAGAACAACCATTTTATTGCTGTATGAGGTAATTATAATTGGATAAGCGCTTCACCACTCAAACTTTGCTTCCGCTGCTTCTAGTTTATAGCACAGAGGGAATGTTTTTAGCCGCAATTTTGTGCTTCCGCCAGTTTTTATTCTATATTTTTTGGCCTGAGGAATTGAAAATAGTTTTGGGGTTCTTAAAAGCTTTATAATACTTGGTCCAGAGCTATGTCATCTATTGTCAATATTGTTGGTTCTGTTCTAGTGTTGTTGGTAAAGTTACCCAAGTTTTAATTTGCACATGGTTATGTTTTGTGACTATTCTTTGTAGTTATTTTCATTGACTTGATGTTTTACTTGAGAAAATGACTGAAGGCTAATAGTACGGACGAACTCTAAATTTATGAAACTTAAAGACCTCAAAAGCTCTCTGGCCAGACAGGAGGAAAACCCAGTAATGTGTAGGTAATATTTTTATTTTATCATCTTAAAATTGTTCCCCTATGACGTGTCCTTTAATCATTGATCATATATTTACAGTGTATTTAAAATAATATATTATGACTAACTAATGATCAACTTATCATATGATAGTTTTGAAAGATGTCAGTCAAGTGCAATATAATTTTTATATTTACTGGGTAAATAATATGTAAAGTGCAATATAACTTTTGAGTAATTTTATTTTAGCAAAATTGTCGATGTACTTTGAGTAAATAACAAAATAGTTCTCGCTGTGATAGAATTTGTTTAATGTTTCACGATGTTTTGTTTGTAATAGTCAATTTAATCTTTTTGTCACTTGATTCCTACATACACTCAATGTCATGCCCATTTTTGAAGACTAAGACAGATTAATTGAGATTTGTATTTGAAATCAAGTGTGAAATTAAGCGTGCATGAAATTGAGTGAGTCGGTGTTATTACGATATGTTGAAATTGTTATCACATGCGACAAACAAACGAGGAATATTTAATGGATTTTATTGTGGCAGAGATGTTAATGTGTCAATGATCAAAGAATAATTGTCCTGTAAAATAAAATAGTAAAAAAAAAAAAGTAATTAAGCTATAATTGAGTTATGAATACACAGTGTTAGGTTGATCAAAATTTAAGGAACCTCTATGTTTTTATTGGCACATTAGAAGTTAGGGTAATAGCATGTACAAAAACAAGAAAATTGTGTTGATTAAGCATCAGCCTTCAGCTAAGAAATAGGCATATAAATTATTATTTCTTATAATATGATAGAAAATGAAAGTAGTGGACATGGCCCCTAAAGACCCTAGATTAAAGACAATGCACTCTTTCAGGGATAAGGATGACAAGGATGACAAGTACAAACTTTGGCCACCTAACATTTATCCTTTAATTAGGACAGCAACCTTCTCTCCCTAAATTAATTATCATTTTTGTAATTTTGATTTTCAATTTTAGTTTATCTACGTGTTACTAAATTAAGTACACATTAACCTAAAATAATTATTCTCTTATTTTAATTATTTATAATTTATCTTAATTATTATCACTAATTAATAGTATTACATATAAGAGTCAAATTATAATGCAATATTACAGTATAGAAATAGAAAGTAAACATGATATTATTCAATTGGTTGTTAAGTAATTTTTGAGAAAAATAGAATTAATAAGTTTTTATTAATTTATTCTGAGAAAAAATAATAATTTTATATACTATATAATATAATTTGCAGGAATTTTTTTCTTCTAATAATAACTGAACAACAATTAAAAGCATTTTTAAACAGAAAAGAACTAATTGTTAAATGAATTTCATCACGTGTCGAATAAAAATAAGAATAAAAGAATAGTCTTTAAAATCCAAAGTCAAATCAGGACATTTTCTAAGATTACCCTCCGTCCGTCACATTCTCTCCCAATCAAGAAATTAAACTAAATAATTAAGAATTAATTTCATTACTAATATATATATATATATTAAACCATGACTAAAATTAATATTTTCACACTAAATAGTTAAGAAAATTAATTGAAATATTAAGATTTTTTTTTTTAGAAAGATTATTTCCAATCCAAGTTGTCTAAATTTCCACATTAAAAGGGAAAACAAAGTAAAAATATATATTCATTAACTTAAAAACACTTGAATTACCTTTTCAACGTATAAAATATATAATAATTTCTCTAAAAAACAATCATACTCTATAAATCAATGTACACATAAAATAATGCTGCATTTATATTTAAATTTTACATAATAATTATGTGTCATTTATTGATCGGAAAAAATTAGTTTTCATTTATTTATAATATTGAATTAATTTTTATTATAAAAATATATACACTTCAATGGAAATAGATCGAGAGTAATTACTCTCTATCATTATTTTTTAATACGATAAATATTATTGAGATAATTAAAATAATAAATTATAAATAAATTGGGGTGTGTTTGGAGGGGGTGTTAGGATAAACCTTTGTGGAGTAAATGAATTTAAAGAAGTTAGTGGGAAGAGTGGTCAGGTTATTTGGATAAGATTGCTTCTCTCTTTCTTGTTCGTGGACATAATTATTGATTACCCACTGCTTAATCTTATCTTCCCTTTGTAAAATCAGAAAATCAACTTCCGCAGTGATAGATCTTCTGATTTAACTCGTAATATTCAGTGAAGGACAGAAATGGAGTGGAAGAAAGTAAATGAAACTGTTAATGGTAGAGAAACAACGAAAGAGACCAGAGATTCAATGAAGAAATATGATGATCTGAATTAATATGTTTACAGAAAAAGGGGTCTTTCTTCCCCGGTTCTATGAACTCTGATTTAGCATACACAGTGGGAGAATTAGGAAAAAAAATTTGGTTTGTTTTAATCTACCAACATTGATCTGTTTCCCAATTCATTCTGGTATGACCGGAAAAACCAGTCGCCGGCGATGAGCGAGATGCCACTTTTACTGACGAATCGAAGGGGGTCTGATGTCGGAAAAGGCCTAAATCGTATGTCGCTCTTTTATCTGGGTCTTCAATAAGCTGCGTGAATTTTCATAAACTCATTCGCCGACGTCTCCTTCCGGTTCAAAGCGACGGCGTCGGGGTGACACGTTCTAGCTAATCTCCGGTTAGCCGATTTGATTTCGCAGCAACTCGCACTCGCAGGGATACCCAGAACTTCATACAATGACAAAGAAGAACTGCCCATTTGGTTTCGACCGCCAAAGCCGTTCGTCCTCTTCGTCTCCGTGGATGAAACGGCCGAAACAATAGAGCTTCCTTTACGAAATTCTACGCAGAAAGGCTTATTCGCCGATATCTTAGAAGAATCAGGCTGGTTCGGAAGCTGAAGAAATCGAGGAATGCAAAGAGTAAGAAGGCCTCAACGCTTTCGGCTAGGGCACACAGGTGTTCTTCGCACTTCGGCGAAAGATTTTGCGAAGGAGAGAAGAAGCACTCAGTGCTTTCTTCAAACCATGTGCGATTCACGTGGTAATTGTTCAACTGAGGAATTAACAGGAAACTGTGGGTTGATAACGAAATTTAAAGTTTTAGATATCAATTCATACACTTTGATATTTTAGGGAGTAAATTGATATTTACCATTTCTTTTAATTTCTTAATCAATGCTTTTAATAATTAAAAAAAAAACCTCATTTTTAATTAATCATAATTAATTAGTAATTTGTAACATAATTAGCGGTAATTGAAGAACACTGCTATCCTGACATAGGATTGGATAAACCTGACTATGCTAAGATTGAGAACACGGCTGTCCAGGCCCCACGTAAGATTGGGTTAACCCGACCCAATCTATTCCTCTAATAATTAAAATAAATTATAAATAATTAAAATAAAATATAAGATAATTACATAAATTATATATTATAATATAAAAATAAAAAATAAACATAATATTATCTGATAAATATAACGAGCGACACGTTAAATGGAAATTAAGGACAGGCCTATCCGGGAATAGGATTGGGTTAACCGGATCCTGTATAAGAAAACTCGGACAATTAATTTGGTTGATAAACAATGGATAAATCCATAGAAAATGATTTAAATTTATATAATAAAATAAACAATTGCTTCATCTCCACCTCTCTGTATGCAGTGCAGCTCCTTCACGTTCACCAAGGGACCGACCCATTATCATCTTTTTTATAGTTTCTTCCCATTTCCAACACCCACCCAACTTTTATATTGGGACTTTGATTCAGATGCTTATCCCTTTCTCTCTCCTCTCTCTTTTTCTGGGAAAGCCTTTGACTTGGAGCTGATGGAGGAAAACACCATGGCTTCGTAGTTTTTTCCAGGTTAAAATAATTGTCAAGTGTCTTTTTGTTTCATCTTTTTGGCTGAACTACTTCTTCATTCTGTTTGGATGGGTTTTTCCCATTTTGAATCTGTTCTTTATGTTTTCCATGTGAGTTTGATTTTGCCCTGAGATCTGTGTCTTTTTAGATATGCTGTTCTTGCTGTGGTTTTTGATTAAGTGAATTGTTTTTTTCATAGATCCAGGTTAGTCCGCTTGTACTTCAAATTTCTCGATTATGGCGGATTTCTTTTTCGTAGCTTGTCTCTTTTCTGGAGCTACTTGGGTGAGATCTGATTTCTATATAATTAAATAGTGGGTCTTTTATCTTCGTAATAACTCGATTTACTTCCTGAATTTGTTGTGTAAAATATGAAATACGTAAGCAGTTTTCTACTTACTGGCCTACAAACAAGCTATAAAGATCTGTATTATTTTATCAGTGGTAATTCCAATATTGTAAAAAAAAATTGAAAATGGGCTGTGGTGTTTCTTTCAAGTATTCTGTGATGTGAACTCTAATTCAATTTGTTTGCTTAAAAATATTTAAACTTGCTGTATTTAGTTCCTATCAAGTTATAGATCTAGTTTATAATTGAAATCAGGTATTGTTTGTTATATTTTTCTGAGATTTCTCCCTTTCTTTTTGGCCACTCGATCTGTTTTGGCAGGTGAAAGAGCCCTCGAAATCTATAGTTACTTGATTTAGTCGCAGAGTTGATAGGAGACGGAAAATTTAGGCCGAAGATTGTGTATCCTGAACTGCATCTGAGACTTTTTCTTTTGGGAATGATGATGATGTTTGAGGAGATGGGATTTTGTGGCGACTTGGATTTTCTGTCTGCACCTCCTGGAGAAGGAGATATGGCTGCTCCACAGACTGAACCTGAAGCTACTGTGGACGATGATTATTCAGATGAAGAGATCGATGTTGATGAGCTCGAGAGGAGGATGTGGAGGGACAAAATGCGTCTGAAACGGCTGAAAGAGCAGAGCAAAGGGAAGGAAGGGATCGATATGGCAAAACAGCGCCAATCTCAAGAACAAGCGAGGAGGAAGAAGATGTCTAGGGCCCAAGATGGGATCTTGAAGTACATGTTGAAGATGATGGAAGTTTGCAAAGCTCAAGGGTTTGTTTATGGGATTATTCCAGAGAAGGGGAAACCCGTTACTGGAGCATCGGATAATCTCCGAGAATGGTGGAAAGATAAAGTGAGATTTGATCGAAACGGACCGGCTGCCATAGCCAAGTACCAAGCCGACAACGCAATTCCGGGCAAAAACGAAGGCTGCAATTCAATTGGTCCAACTCCTCACACCCTGCAAGAACTTCAAGACACTACTCTAGGATCTCTCTTATCGGCGCTAATGCAGCATTGTGATCCGCCCCAGAGGCGGTTTCCGTTGGAGAAAGGCATTCCTCCTCCGTGGTGGCCGACTGGAAACGAGGACTGGTGGCCCCAATTGGGTTTGCAGAAAGATCAAGGCGGTCCACCTTATAAGAAGCCTCATGATTTGAAGAAAGCGTGGAAAGTGGGTGTTCTCACTGCAGTTATTAAGCATATGTCTCCTGATATTGCTAAGATTCGAAAGCTTGTGAGGCAGTCCAAGTGCCTGCAGGACAAGATGACTGCCAAAGAGAGTGCAACTTGGCTTGCCATTATCAACCAGGAGGAGGTCCTGGCGCGAGAGCTTTACCCTGGCTGTTGCCCTCCTCTGTCGTCAAATGGCGGAAGTGGGTCTTTGGTCATTAATGATTGCACTGAATATGACGTTGAAGGAGCAGAAAACGAGCCGAACTTCGACGTGCAGGATTCCAAACCGGAAAATCTCAGTTCGATCGGTTTAGGACTGGAGAGAACTCGAGATAGGCTTCCTATTCTACATTCAACTTATCCAATCAAAGGAGAAGTTGTTACAAACTTAGATTTTGCGAGGAAAAGAAAGCCGACCAGTGATTTAAACACCATGACTGATCAAAAAATCTATACTTGTGAGTTTCTTCAATGTCCTTACAGTGAGTCTCGACTCCGCTTTCATGACAGGACTTCTAGGGACAATCATCAAATGTCTTGCCCATATCGGACTTCTTCGGACTTTGGGAGTTCAAATGTCCAATTCAACGAAGTTAAGCCAGTCATCTTCCAGCCATCTTTCGTCCAGTGCAAGCCGCCTCCTCCCACTTTCGACTTATCCGGGCTTGGAGTTCCAGAAGAGGGGCAGAAGCTGATAAGTGAGCTCATGTCAGTCTACGATACTAATGTTCAAGGCGGCAAGAACTCAAATACAGGTCCAAATGCAATGACCGATAATCAAGCTGTTTGTCAGCCGAAGATTCATCATCAGCCAAACGAATTCTTCGGAAATCAAGGTGGTGTTATTATGGAAGGCAACTTCTACCCAGAAGCCAATATTTCGATTAATCATCAGATGGTATGTCGGGAGGGAGGAGGTCAATTCGATCGATTCAAGCCGTTAAACTCTCCCTTCGAGACCAACAATGGCAGCAATAACTTCCAGTTGATGTTTGGATCGCCATTCGAATTATCATCGTTCAACTACAAAGAAGATGTAGGGGGAGTGGCGATCAATCCGCCCCCGAAGCACCAAGATATTCCAATCTGGTACCAGTAAAAGGTGAAAAAGTTATGTCTCAGGACCAAATATTAACTCTTCTTATGTTGTCTTTAGCTCTGTTTGAATCTTTTTGTTTGCTTGAATGAAAATAGTGGCTACTGCAGTGCTGGTGTATTGTGCACTCACATATGCTCATGTGTTTGTAGAATTTGTAAGTTTTCAGATAAATAAGTGAAAACTATTCTATAATCTACTACTAATCGACGCGTATACCCTTAATCTCATCGTTAATTAGCGGCACTAATTCTATAGTCTTAGCGATTTCTCTTACGTGGTTCATTTATTGATTTTGTCGATATTTTAGTTCTTCATTGAGTCTATTGTAGCTCTTGATGGATGATTAAGAGAGGGAGTCAAATTTGGGGAGGTACAAGTTGGGTGGGTGGTGGGGTTGGTTCAATTTTGGCACTTTCTCTCTCTAGCTCTCTCTCTCTCTCTCACTCCTTTATCTGTCAACTCCAGTTTTTGTGTGTTTTGGTCATTTTGTTTTGTTCAACAGCCTGTCAGCACAGAAACTACACCTTCTATTGGCTCTTTGTGGATGGGATCTCTCCCTATGGTCCCTCCCATCTCTTTATGACTCCCTTCTGCTTCTTTTTAACTCACTTTGGGAAGGTTTTATCTCATATTTCAGACCCTTGAATTAAAAATCTCACCTTTTTGTGTATTTTTTTCTTGAAAAAATAGAAAAAGAAGAAGAAGAAAAGACAAGTCAAGCTGCCATTGGAGACTCGTTTGTTTGTGGGTTTTGTCGTCATTGCCGACTTTAATTCCCACGCTTTTGATAGGGAATAGAAGTGGGCACCATTGGGACGTGGAGTTTTCTTTGTTCATTAAATTCTTGATTATCACCATTTCTAATTAATTGTGTTCGTCAAAACCCAAAGGGCATGTCTTTTATTGTTTGGTTTGCAATGATTCGTCAATTTTTCCGACTTTAAAGTCCGATCTACCCAACTCAGAAATAACACTGTTACGTGTTTTTTCACATTTGGCTCGTGAATTTCTCATGTTGCATGAGTTTGGTCGGTCGAGAAAAAGAAAAATCTCTTATTATACAAAATAGTTTCGGAAAAAGTATATATTTTTTTAATAAAAATTCAATGACACTTGTTAACAATAGGAGACGTGACAAATAAATTAATAGCCACAAAATATTAGAAAATTGCAGCTCAATATAAATGCTCTTTTCCCTATGCATCACGCTATCTTATTATTATTATTATTAGTATTTATTCATTTATTTTAAGAAAATAAGGTCCACATAAATAATTAAAATTATTTTGTGGAGTTTCTTGCTTTTTGCTTGGGGCATCGGGCATCCAACGATAGATTACAACTACAAATATGCCTCTTTTTTTTTAGTTTTTTATATATGGAAAAAAAATTAAAATAAAAATTAAAATTAAAATTAAAATTAAAATTAAAATAAAAATAAAAATTAAAATTAAAATTAAAATTAAAATTAAAATTAAAATTAAAATTAAAATTAAAATTAAAATTAAAATTAAAATTAAAATTAAAAAAGCAGTGGTTACGAGTGGGTCTGAGAATTATGCTGATAGTATGCACGCTTGCTGACTTCGATGGCCTTGTTGACTACTTCGTACATCCGGGAAGAAGACTCGGCAAAGTGATTGAGCTCGGATAAGAAGGCGAGCAAGCGAGAACGGAATCCATTAAACCCGGAGACCAAGTCCTCCGCGCTTTGATTAGCGACGGCCTCGACCCCATTACCGCCTTCTCCGTGGTGTTTCTCTTGGCGGGGCAAAAACCTTCCGGTCTGGGCTGCCAAAGCTTTTATAGAATCAGCCACTTCCTTTGCAGGCAATGCCTTGAGTTCCTCCAACCACACACTGCAGGTCTCGTAGATGGGAGGCGGGCCGTAGCTTCGCGCCGATGTGGGTGGCATTCTCCGATTTCTCTTCGAGTTTTTCTGGGGAAGAGTGACGCATTTCAAAAGCCACCCGTCGATGGCCTCGAGATAGAGCTTTTGGGCCCCTATCCACTTTTGGAAACTCGACGAGAGAGAGTAGAGTTCGTTTTCAAGATGAATGGTGATCTGCCGTCTTGATTCGGATTGGACCGAAAACTTCACGCCTCTGTTAATGTGGGCTATTGTTATTATCCGAAACTGAAGCTTATGGCATTCTAACATCTCTTCCCACATCTGGCCTAATCTGTAATTAGTATACGAAAACTATAGTCAAATTGCGGAAGGATGGATTGAAAAATATAGCCAATGGGCTCTCTTTCTCTCTCAAGATGTCATATTTTGTTTCAATGAAACGGTTCAAATAAGGGAATTACGAGAAACTACATACCCTGAAATCAACTCTTCCAGTTGTGGTTGAAGCTCTTTGTCGCGCAATTCCTCGATAGTTCTCGAAATGGAGTCAATTCGATGAATTGCAACTCTAATTCTTGAATGTAGGTCCTTAACAACAGCACGGGTTTTATCGATTCTATGCGAACTTACCACTTGTGATTGAAGTTGCCTTAACATTTTACACTTTGCATCATACTCCCTTCTCACCTGTTCACTAGCCTGAAAACAAGAGATCCCTCAAAAACAAACAGAAATTCTTCAAAGATGAAAGAAGAAGATACAACCAAATCAATCAACTTCTTCCAACACACTTCCAATTTAAAAAAAAAAAAAAACCGATAATTAGCGTTATTGCATAAGCAGCATTCATTTGAATTGGATCAGGCAAGAACAACAAAATTAGGTGTCTACCTTGGAATCCAATTCATTAAAACGAAGATCAAGTCTGAAACAATGATGATTGCAGAATGACATTTTAAAAAAAATAATACCATTAGAATATGAAGATCTTGAGTAGATGCTAGGATAAATATGAAGCCAGCAGTACCTTAACTTCATCATAAAGTTTCCTTTCCCATGCATGTAGTCTATCCAAGGTAGAGGCATGACTGCCCGATACCATGCACGAGTGGACATAGGCCGATGGATCTTCAATATCATCGTTTGAGAAATCTCCCAAAAGATTCCTGGACGACGAAGCTCGTAAGGACACTGTCCTATGCCAAGTTAAATACTTTATGGCATTTTGATCAGGTTCTAATTGCACATAAACAAAATATTTTGTTAGTCATTGACATAAAGGGTCAAAAACAAAGTCTTAATTAAAGCAAAAAATTAAAATAAATAAATAGCAGGAAGCAATGAATTAGCACTTCAAAGATCAAACTGATGACAGAAAGTTACATACCACCGAAATTCATTATTGATAAATAAATAAAGTTAGGGTGATATTCTGACTTACGGCCGAGTGTCACTCTAGTTCGGTAAGTTCGAGTGTCCCCCTAAATTTGGTGACTTAAGACTGTCACTTTTAACTTCTTCTTGATCAATACGACTCGAGAGAAGATAGCTTCTCCAATCGAAATTTTACATTATCTATCTGAACCCTTTCCCCCATTTTTAAGACTCAGTTTGATTCTCACCCATGAAAATGCTTTACTTTATGGGGAGAGTAGACCAGACCTTTACGGTAACTTCACAGCAACCATATATTTGGACTCTATATAACATGATTAAAATTCAAAGAAACAACTAAATTTGTATATATTTTCATCAAATATTATAAGTTCTTTATTGGAAAGATTTTTTAGGACATTCATTCGTTCTATTTATTCAAAGGTATCGAGCTAATTCAATAATATATCCCTATTTTCTTACGAAACAAAGTACCCACCATCGTTTTCATGGAAACGGTATGAGGATGTAAGGCCATGTCTATGTAAACCATAAATCATTAACCAAGAAGACAGACATCATCTTAAAATTCTTAATGATTATAGTTTTGGGATTGGTGAAGAACTCAAATGTAAAAAATTACAGAATCCTAGTCCTAGAATTCGAAGATGTTAAATATAATTATTATTTGATCCTTTGCTTTGATTTCAAGAGTTGGAGATTTCCACAACCAGAAATACTCAAATGCAATGACTAAACATTCTCAAATCACAGCCTAAAACCACTTGGTAAAAAAAAGTAATCTATGATTGCTTTAGGAAATGAAAATGAAAGCTGAGAATCAAGATATACCTTCTGGAGCCGGCTTCTCGTCTTCCCCGCAAGAAAAACAAGCCTTCCAAAATGCAGGAGAAAGCACAGAACCCTTTTCTGTAAATTTGGATTGCATATTTCACTTCTCTCGGCAAGATATAAAACATATTGAAAAATAAAAGCAGCATGATGTATATGCAGAAGAAACCCAGATGTTAGTAAGTTTGACCACGACAGAACATCAAATCCACCTTATTGACTGATTTATTTCCACAAGCATTCATCCCATCCAAGTAAATCAATCTGCCTAATCAATAAATTCTGTTCCCCATGGAATGTGCAATGATTATAAAAATAAAAAAGAATCATACTGGAGACTACTTCAGTAAACAAAAAGAGATAAAATAGGCACCAACGCATAAGGTATTATTAAGAGAGAGAGAGAGAGAGAGAGAGAGAGAGAGAGAGAGAGCCAGAGAGCATACATACTTCTTTCCCCAGGCAATATTGGACGAAAATTCAACTTATTGGCTTCAAGCATTCTTGGAACTTCTTTACCAGAATCAGAAGCTTTTATAAAGAGAAATTCAACCTCTATTAAGCTAGAAAAGAAGTCTTTAGGAGTGATGTTATTTTCTACACAACTTTCCTTAGACTGCGGTTTATTAGTATCAGTAGGAAATGAGAAGCCAGCTGATGTGCCTTCAAACGATGACAAACCAGAATTACTCTTCTCCCCATCAAAATACTCAGTTTCAGACAGTACACTTTCTGTGGAAGGCATTGCGGGAGAAACATTAACAGGATCGTGATCAGTTCCCCTATTTATATTTTCAAAACTTCTGATCAGCTTCTCTGGGGAAGGTTCATCAAATTCATCGTCAGACTCCCCAGATTCTTCCTCTCCTAAAAAAGATTCCTTGTCTTCAGCGTCTTCCAATTCAGAAATTCCCTCTTCATCTCTAGGCCGTTCCAAGTCATCCGTATGCTCAAATGGATGGTTCATGTCATTCCCCTCATGAGAAGAGAATTGATGGTCAATAGGATGAAACAGGCCGAAAAAATCCCAAGGCGGAGTACCAGGAGGCAGAGAAGGACCATCAAATGAAGATGGCTCTGGTTTTTCAAACATTACTGGAGAGGCATTCTCTGGCTTACCTGATGACACCACAGTTCCAGTGACTGGTACAGCAAGAACTTCCTCGACTTTTTTTGACGCACTACCTCTGAATCTCATATGATTTGCTTGAAATCCAGTAGAACTAAAAGGAGACGGGGATGGAGAGAGAGTTGCATGAGAATCTACAGGATGGGAATTAGATGGCGAAGAAAATGAGAACTGTGAAAGAGACTTCTCGGTTATAGCAAGAGCCTCGGGATTTACATTTGTAGTAGTGAATGAGGAAGATTCGAGAGGAGCTTCAGGTTCCACAAATTTCCTTAAAGCAGCTCCTGTGCTTTTCAGTGAATGTATATATGAAACATGAGCTGCTGCTAGTGCACATCTGCCATTTAGTGCTTGTTTTACGAATTTTTTTCTTTCACGACATAGTTGAAGGGCCTTATCTTCCTCGACTCTAGCACGAAGCAAACCCATTTTTGTAGTGGCTGTTGAATATGTTCCTCACTATGTTATCTGAAAGGTGTTGATCACATATTCAGCCATGACAGAGAAAATTGTATACCATGCAAGATTTACAGATGATTAAAACTATTCAGCTTCAGAATAATAAAAAAAACCAATTGTTTAGAAAGGTAAGATGCATCGTGGTCCCTAAATCTCTCGCCGTACATCTTAATCTTAACCTCACATTAAAATTCTGAGAAAAAAAAAAACTTTCAGAAATGAAGCAACGGATTCTCATTTATCAGCCAAGACATGAGTGTGCATCATTTACCTGAACAACATGAAAACCCTGAAGGTTTTTTGTCATGTAGAAGTCAATCATCCGCTTCGAATTTTCAACTGAAAAACATTTGAATTGTTTAAAGGAATGATTGGAAGAACGAAGAAGTATCAACAAACGGGCGTATGCATAAAAAGAAATATAGAAGAACATAAACTCAAGCCAGAAAATACAGAAACTCAGAAGAACATAAACTCCGAAGGCAAGACGGAAAGCTACCAACAAGAATTTAGAAAGGTGAAAGAACTGGACAATTAAGCTTTCTAATCAGAAAAAGACAACTAGAAATGCACAAATCTACCTCTTCAAAAGATGAAGCCAACCTAAAAGCAACCAAAAGGAAATAGCACAGCCAAAGATCGAGAAATGACTAAGGAGCTCGT
Source organism: Begonia masoniana (assembly GCA_022432975.1). Taxonomy (NCBI): domain Eukaryota; kingdom Viridiplantae; phylum Streptophyta; class Magnoliopsida; order Cucurbitales; family Begoniaceae; genus Begonia; species Begonia masoniana. Next base: position 9,034,298 of record CM039515.1, read on the forward strand.
CCAAAAAAAACCCCAGTTCAGTTAACAAAATTGGGGTCGAGACGGATAAAATTCCAAGTGAATAAGAACAGAAAAAGGGGGAATCAATTCTTTCTGCGGTACACAAGAGAAGAAGGACAATAATGAGTGAGAAAACAGTGACTACAGAAGCCAAATAGGATGAAACGCATCATGTAAATTGGAAGACAAAAATCAATTGTCAAAAGTTGAACAAACAATACGAGAATATAGAAGCAGCAAACCTCGAATATTAAGAGCTTGGATTTCAAAACTTAGTGAGCGACACCGACAGAAATAGAATAGAGCTTAGTTTTTTCGTTACCCTTTTGCAGAAAAAAACTGAAGCCAGAGAGAGAGAGAGAGAGAGAGAGAATCTTATGGATCCTGACCTTGACCCAAGACGACCTCCGATAGTCCGTTCCATGCACAGCGCACAATTACATCAGGAAGTGGAGAGTGGGGCCCGTCGTCTCCATCCTACGCCATTAGAGAGAAGAAACCCACATGGCAAAGCTGTGAGAGGCGTCAGATTGGAGCAGAATTTAGCGCAAAAGAAGCAAAAAAGATTAATCTTTTAGGGAGATAACTACGACCCAGAAAAATCAAAGTGGAGAGAAGAAGCATGAAATGGAATCAAGCTGTGAATCAGCTACTCGTGGGCCTGTTCAACTTTTTGCGATTTGCTTTTTGGAATTTCATCTCTCCATTTACTTCCAAGCATCAAGAACAACCGCGATCTCTGTCATCGAATTCGAAGAATTGTTTCAGCTGATCATTATTATAATATAAAAGTAAGTGACAATAAAACTAACTATGACTAAAATAATACTACGTCATTGCAATTTCTTTCAAATATAAAACAATTTACGGAAAACAAGTGAATTTTATTATAATAAATAGAAAAAATTATCAATAAAAACTCTTACCTACGTGCAAATCGACCAAACAAATTATAAATTATATTCATTAATAAACTAAATATTAAATTATTATTAGCTAACAATCTAATTATTTACGGTCATCCGCATTTGATATTGATGCAAAACACGCTTGAGAACGGACGACCTCGGCTTCACGCAGTAGACCGCGCCTAAGTTTAACAGCAAAAAAGTTATCTAAAAAGTCGGTTTGTAGGGTCAACTTCCGCCAATAGGGGAAGAAGAAAATTCAAAAAGGGTTTAGGGTTTGAAATAAAAACATCAACATCCGTTTTGATTTGTTATACAAGAAGTACATTTAATACAAATTGTGCATAAATTAGTCAAGTTTTGAGATCTATCTAAAAAATAATTATTCTACACTTGTCTTTTATTTTAAAAATAATGATATATTTTAATTTTAATTTTGTATATTAATTGTTACTTATAATGTATTATTAATTAATTAAATATAATCTATCATGTTAATTGCAATAATTAGTAAATGTCACAAAAAAATATAAAAACTAATAAGTAAAATTAAATATTAAAAGTAATATTATTTTATATTTGATTGTAGTCTTGAAAATTGTGAATAAAAAAGTTTGATTAGGATGTCTCCAAAACTTTTTTACGAGTAAGTTATGGGAAAATAGTAATATGAACCCGACATTCTGTGGTCCATTAAACTTGATACCCTCCCCCATTCGAAAACAGTTAGAACACGCACATATATTCTGCCTGATAACAGAGCCTTGACTCAAGAAGACAAAAGGCGGCCGACATCTCCGCCCTCGATGATGAAGATGAATATGAAGAATTTTCAAGGAGAGCGGCAGTAACTCTCGAGCCCCGACCACAAAACAGTACCGCAAAAACAAACTAGCAAAACATATTTTGAGTCAAATGTTATAGAGCATAATTCACTTGCGAAAACACATTTATCATAGTCCTACAAATATATGTGTGCGTGTGTAGAATCTGACTAGTTTTATCACAATTTTATTTTCCAAAATAGTACTTCATAGAAGCCAAATTCCAAAAAAAAAAAACTAGTGCTTTTCACTCAAAATACCATCATGAACGCAAAATCAAATGAATTTATTTGATCTAAGGTGAAGCGGAAGGAGGATGTTTTTGAGTTTTGGAGACCAAGTACTAATTTCTTTCAAATTTATAAATATCACATCTGGCTTCCAAAAAAATGTACTTTTTTTTTTTCAATTATACAAAAATAAAAATAAATAAAAAAAGAGAACCTCATTTACCTTAGGCGTGCAGAACTTCGGGTTGTTTTTCTCTGATCAGAACTAGTTTGTGCGGGTGGAGCCGAGGTAGTAGCAGCTGCATCTGGGTCTGCAGGGGTACTGTTACAATGGGCACTTCTTCTCTTTCTTTTAGAACCTGAAGCTGGTTGGTTCTCCTGCTCCTCCTTGACAACATCAGCTATAGGTATAGTGCAATTCCATTGAGTGCCACAACTAGGACAACCTCTCTTACCCTGATCAATCAAGTATCTGGGTCAGACATGTTAATTAGTCTTTCAACGTTTTCATGGAATATGTTTGAAGGCGTCTAGTCAGGATTTTGGACAACAAAATGCATAAATGTAAGTTTGAAATGTCCAAATAAGAGGGTCAAATGAAGGTGAGAGACCTTTCTTTCCGACAATATTTTCTGCAGGCAATACTGATGAATTCGTGCTGTACAAGCTTCATTTGGGCACAACTCTGCCTGTCAACAATTTCCAAAGCAAACCGGTAAAGTAATATCAATTTTATTGCATCAATAGTTACATATGTTTTGCATAAATTTAATACTTGTTACGGAGCATAGCCTTTACTAACTTTCAATGGTTGAATTCTAAAGCTAGATTAAAGATGTTCAAACTGTAAGGTATCACTGAACCATTTTCTTAACCAGGGGGCAGAGTGCCAGACGAGTCAAATTTACATCAAAGGAATGGAGATTGGAAAGAAAGGCACCAAAACAACACAAAAATACCTATACGCTACCTGTATTATCTACCAGTAAAGCAAATAAATGTAATAATTTACCTTTACTCCTGCTTCATTGCAAACTTCACAAGAAGGAATGTCGTTGCTACGAAACCAACTTCGCAAATCAAGGAAGGATCTGACACCAAGCTTAATAAAACCCTCAGGTGTGCAGGCCAGCCACTGATCTTCTACAAGATCATGAAGAGTTTTTTCCTTGTTAGATATTGAGAAATTTCTGAATGCAGCGGGGACATGAGATTGATTATTCTGTGATTGAGATCCTGCCTCAGTTGAAGCCTGGCAGGTGAACCAAAGGATCAAACCATTAAATCACTGATTTAAAACTACAGCACAAATTAAGTTAAAAGATATAAAGAACAAAAATGATTCAGTAAAAAGGGCAAATTCAAATTGTCAAATATATAGTCAAATGCTTTATTTTTAACAAATTTATGCTTCTAAGACGAAAAAATATTAATGGCAATGATTATTATCCATATCCAATCATATATGAAACTTTAGTGGTATAATTTGACTCTTGTATGATTCAATATAATAAGAAATTTACATGTCATTCAAATACAAAATTGATTTCTGTCAAAATGTGTTGGTTCAAGTTGCTTTCTATATGAATTGGCCTTACAAGTTTTCTAATAGAGAAGTATAGTAAAGAAAATAAATAAAAGCTTTGAAAAAAACCTGATGTTCCAACTGTAAATGAAGAGCATCAATATTGGATATAGCGCCCTGAGCTGAAGCATCTTGCACTATTGCTTCAATCTAAGAAGTTGTACCAAAAGCAAGTTAAAGAAGACACCAAAAAAGATCAAATACATTTTTCTTTGACAAGCGATAGGTCATGAATAAATTATTCAATTTCTTCTCAAAAAAATGATTGTTCTAATGTTTTGCATGAATGGCTAGACGTAAGGAATATTCCAAAAAACTTAGGGTAATTTATTAACTGCCCGCAATGAAAAAAAGAAAACCAAAAACACATAAAACATTGATCTCACAGACCTTAGACAGTTCTGTGCAATATCTTAATCGTTTAAATACAAAAATTAGTACACGCAGACAGAAACTGTCTAGCATCCTGACTCGTTCCACAACAATAGCAGGGCAGTTTAATTAGCGAGACCTTCTAGACAATGAACTAAAAATATTAAATTGAATTATAATGCAGATAGAGGAACTTATTATCGAGTGCATTACGAAAAACAAAAAAGATGAATCACAAAGCTCATAAACCAAAGTTCCTAAAGCCAAATGAACTGGTCTCTCGTAAAGGAGGGTTTTATTACTTACTATCCGAGAACCAGTTATGATAAAACTGAAAGAAATTAGACTAAAAATGTATCCGCGTATTCACTTTTGCATCAAAAAACTAAGTACTAGTATTAGCTGTTGCGTAATTAATTTTCTAGTCAACCTTCGTGATTTGGAAGTTGGAGAGAAAAACTAATGCTTATTGACGTAAATGTTAATAGTACTTACAATGGCCTTATAGAAAGCAATCTGAGGAACCGAATATTTTGTTCCCAGCTTAGAATTTTCATCAGATACATTGTTGACTATCCCGTAATAAGTTTGACCATCATATTGGTTGCTACAACCACGCAATTCAAATTGAGCAAAAGAAAGACCCTTATTTATCCTCAAGAGATAGTCATTAAACAGCCGTTGGTGAGCATCTGCATCAAGTACTACCGTCAAGACGAGCGTATTTGGCTAAATCGAGTTCAGATAATAAATATCGGAAATCATTTATGTAATCAACAATGGAGATGCATTACGAGCATAGTCCATGTTCGAAATCTATAGAGATAACTTACAGATGCTTTTGCTAGAGAGATAGGCGTTGATAAACAATTTCATCGTAACAATTTCATCGTCGACAAATTTTTCCTCGAGCAAATGTGAAAAAAAAAAACATATAATATAAAAATTAAAAGAACTGATACCTGGGCTTTTCCCAGTAACCTCATGGAAGATCATATGAAACTGATCTTTCTTGAGTGGACCCCGAGATAACAGCGCCTGAATGAGAGCATGCTCTTTCCAGCCAGGTTCCGGCATTCCGAAACCCTAATTACCACATATACTAGAATCGACGCAAAAGACAAAGTATGCAGTAGAAATCATTCAAATTCCGAAATGAGCAAAAGCAAATACCAAAAAGTGCCCGGATAAGAAGAAACTCAACGATTTTCGGGAAGAAAACTAACCAGTTACAGTAAATCGCCGCAAGAATTCATTGGCGGGAACAGGATACAGGCTTAAAGTGGCGGGAACAAGATATAGGTTAAAGTGGCGCGAGTCACTGTAACGTCTTGAAATTTAGCAATAAATTTGGTTAACCTAAATAGTAATCTTGTAAAGAATCCTCATTTAGTCTTAATTAATATAATTGAGAATTTAATTTACGATTAACCCCATAATTAATCATAATCAATTATGATTAAAATAAACATAAGAAAGTAAATCAAATTCCCAATACAGAATTGGAATGTGGCCAAGATTTTCGAATAATGCAGAATCCTTTCAAAGGAAAGAAAATCCCTTTCTTCCTCACGCCCAATTTCTGCACCCAAATTACATAAAAGATTTCACAACCAAAAGTCACGCACCATCAAGCTCTGTAGGACCCCGACGTAAAAGAAAAGCAGCTACTTTTCTTCACCCCTACAACCCACCTCAAAACAGCACCCGACCTCCGACCGCCGCAAGCTTCTCAGACCTTGGCCGAAGTCTTCCGAGGAAGCTTCAACTCCGTCCCGTACGGCCGAGCTATATAAAATAATACCTCTCAAATCTTCCATTAGGTTATATAAAAAATAACTAAAATGTGACAAAATGAAAATAAAGGCAATAATTAATTTTAAGGTATTTTTTTCAAGAACTTTAACTAGATCGTGTCTATTTTATATTAAAAATAATAATAATTATATTTATAATTAGTAAATTCTCATTTAATTTGAATATACACACAAATTGTATAGTTAAAATCTCTTGTTGCTTAAAAAAGATGATAAAACATCGAAAGTTTATCAATTAGAGGTGTTAAACGGCACACTGACGAGAAAGAGATTGAGTTTAGGTTTTGATGGGGATAGACATTTAAAGAACGAGATAAAGAGATCGACAAAGTTCCATATTTGAGAGCTAGAGATGACTTTCATATCACTTCCCTATCGATAGCTATGTGGTTTGTTAACTATCTCATACTAGATACAACGTTCGACAATGTAACGGGTTGAACTAGACCAGACGGATCGACCTAGCTTGTCTGCGCAAGAAAATAGAAAATAAGAAAAAAAATATATAAATTAATAATATATATTTTTAATCAAATGATTAATTATTATATTTTGATATTAGAATGATAAATAATTTTTTTTAATTTAATAATTAAACTTTTAAAAATATGCATTATATTGATGTAGATTGAAAATATTTATACATATTCGACTCTTTAAGCTTGACACGTTAAAACTCGTTTAGCTAGATTGTCTCAACTCGTTTAACTTATGACACACCAACTTACTTGGGTTGAATTTTTTTTAACTGAACTCATCAGGCTCAACTCGTTAGACTTTGTGAGCTAGACTATTAAAGCTCGATCAGTTCATTTGTCACCTACATATCCAATAGCTAATTTAGGCCGAAAGAGTTCATGGAAGAGACTTGAAGAGTTGAAGGTAACTCTCTTTCATTATTCTTTTGATTTTCCAGCTACATTTTATAACTGAAGTATAATATGGTGTGGCAATTATTTTCAATTATAACTTTTTATTTATAGCCGTAGTGATTTACATTTCTACTGAATAAAATCGTTAAGCCGCGAAGGCTTAGTCCTGATTCTAGACGCTGAAACTGATGGAGCTGGGATGTGAGTATCTTCTTAACTGCTGCTTCATCCATAACATAAACTACTTAATTAATCGCTAACCAAAAATTATATAAGTGTGTCGATCTTATCGGCCCTCGGTGCTCAACCGTAAGAGAGCTATAGTGAATCAAGAGAACACAGATTTCGCATCACCCATTTCACATATCGACCGTGAAATGTGTCAATGCTACGGATATCCTCTTTAATTACAATCATCCGACCTTTGTTCATCCACACGAATTCCATCCTCTAAAACGGTTGTTTCCAACGAAGAAAAGATGGAAAATACAAATTTGGACCCTCAAAGTACTATAAGTTTCCGGTGCAAATGCTCCCCGGTGGAACCACCGTCTCCTCCGTGATCGTGATCGTGAAAGATGAGCGTCAGGATTCCGACGAGGCACAAAACGGAACCAACGAGAAGTTTGTCGTTCCGCTCGACCCAATGAAATTTCAACTGACTAGCACCATAGAAAGATAGAGCCACCAGAGATGTCATTACAGCGATTGTGCTGTAATCAAATACACCAGAGTTAGAAAATAACAAAGGCTCTCCCAGCTGTGAATATTCTTCCACCACAACCACATCTTATTTCGGAAATGTCAAATATTTTTATCAATTTCCATGACTATAGATTGAGTAAAGTTAAATTGAAATAAGCATATTATATACATATGAACATGTAAGCATTTGTTCAAACATCAATCAAAATATTAAATTGAAATACGAACTAATGCAGTTAGTAAGGTTTTTCATATACTTTAATGGACATTTTAGTGTATAATCTTATAGATATGTTTCCATCGAGACCGTCGATTTTCATCCTTTAAATAATCTATATTCTATCTGCAAAAATTAAATACTAATCTGAAATCATATGGTTGATACCTGAATAGGAGCACGATAATGGCAAGCACCATCATTGAAGATGAGTTACCGACGGCTAGAAATACCGGAAGAGTTGTTGCACAGGGAGAGAGTGCTGGAACGAGAACGAGCCCGGCAACGGCCATTTTCTCCAATGGTTGGTTGTGAGAGTGGCTGTGACCTCCACCGCCCTTTCCGGAGAGGAACAACACGATATAGCAGCCACCGAGAATTACGAGCAACATTGAAGCAAGCTTGTGTACTGTTTCTTCCCCTGCGATTGTATTTGCCATTGTGATTGCTGCTATGCCAAGAAGTGATGTGGATATAACATGCAAAACAGCTCCAAATGCAGCTGCACATGAAAGGACTATATATTTATGTATGTGTTCGTCAATTTCCAAGAAAACGTTGTTCTAAATTGTGCATATTTCAAAGAAAGAGATAATCGCCAAGAAATGCTGGTGGTCAGTCATTGAATTTAAGGGAAACTCCAAATAAATCAATGGTCAAGACCCGAATGATAATAATCAAAATCCTAGAGATCACTATAACTAATTCACTCAGTATAAAAATAATTAATTCAGGCTAATACAGAATAACGACAGAAGAGTTTTTTTTTTTAAATGAACAATAACAGAAATAATGAGAAGATTAAATTCAAAGTCAAGATCTGAAAATGCAAACAATAATCTACTGCTTTTATAATGACTGTAACTTACCATACAGAAAGGCATGGTGCAAGTGCAACGGGATAACTATCTTGCTGGTGAGATTCAAAGTAAATCTAACTATACACCTAAATTTTTTCTAGTAATATGCGATGAATGTAGCTCAAGAAGGAGAAACTAACAGCAAGAGAAAGCACTTAAAAATAGTAAATGCATCAGCGATTTTCAATTCGATTCAAGTTCTTCATACTGCAAAAACAGTCTGGCGCATCCCCATTTAAACTATGTACCCTCTTGAGTATATTTCCATGCAGATGGTATGTTCCTTCAACATGTTAAAGACCATCCAAACAAATATTTGAATCGTCAAGACAGCTAAACTTTACATTACCGAAAATCTAGTGTCTTCTATGGACCTAGAATGTTATATCAATCTGAAAATGTTTGATCGAATTTAATAACACCTCCTCCTTGTAGCTCTCCCTAAGAAACTACGGATACTATCACAACATAATACGATAATAATGCATATGCAGGTCAAACAATTAATTTTGAAAGGCGATGAACCTATCTCAAATTGAGCATGCTCGTCAAAGAATTCTCCCAATAATTTATGTCTGACGCTGCAGCCTGTTCTTCTAGATGACACCAATAGTTACCTAGTTTCATTTTTTTTCCTGGTTCTTTCCAAAAGAACCAACCACCACGAATAATATAAACAAAAATATAAATGTACAAAAAGCCCATAGAAACCGAAATTTGGAATGTCATCGAAAGCCAACTAATTCAGCGCAATGAGTTGTAACGTTTTCAGCACCAATCAAAGAACAACAGAAACGCAAGAGCTATGAAGTTCTCGAGTCATACGTACTCCATTTTCCAATCAAGCATACAGGCAAGAACAGCGAAAATCAGCCAAAACAAGTGAGAAAACACAACAAAACGAGATCTGGTCCACATACTGACGAGTAAGGTTCTGGAAAGCGTCCATTTCTGAGCGCGACCGACGACGGAGAAAGGAAGCCAGTGAGTGGGAATGAAGGAATGCAGGAGGGAAACCGTCGCAATTCCGCCAATCGTGGACAGATCTTCCGCACTGAAACCTTCCATTGTTGAGGCTAATTCACCACCGAAAACTTTGTCAGATCGGATCCAAAGAAAAAGCTGAAATCTTCGGATTAAAGACGATAACGACAGGAAATGCGCAGTGTTCCGATTACATTAGAATCAAATCCAAGAACTAATCCAGTTTAATTGATGAGGCCAAACTAAGACGAAAAGCCCTCAATCTATTTATAGCTACTATTCATCCGATGCAAAAGATCCAAATACCCCTCTAACAAAACACTTGTAGCTTCAATGTTTTTGCTTCGACTAATTATCGATTTGAACTCTGTATTATACACGTTTTTTTAATTCGGCCCCTGTACTAAAAAAAAAGCTGACAAATCGAATCCTGTACTTTGATTCTGTTATCAGTTTTGACCTTCTATCAACAATTTCATTAAATTATCATTGAAAAAACTAACAAACGATCTTGGATTCAGTTGAAATTTTTAACAAACGATCTTGGATTCATTTGAAATTTTTACCACATGTTCACATACTTAATGAGAAGATAATTTGAAAAATTGTTGTGATTTTTTAAACACATGTACGATTTATTGGAATTTTATTTAGTATTTATAAAAATAGAATATTATAATAAATCATACAAATTTTAGAAAATCACGAAAATTCTCAAATTATCTTGTCATTAAGTAATGAACATATGGTAAAACTTTCAACTGAATCTACGATCGTTTGGTAGTTTTTTCAATGAGAATTTAATGAAATTGATGATAGAACTTAGAAGGTCAAAACTGATAACAAAATCAAAATACAGGGTTCAGTTTGCCGATTTTTTTAGTACAAGGGTCGAATTGAAAAAACGTGTACAGTACAGAGTTCAAATCGATAATTTTTCTTTTTCTTTTTTTAACAAAAAAAATATTATAATAAATCATACAAATTTTAGAAAATCACGAAAATTCTCAAATTATCTTGTCATTAAGTAATGAACATATGGTAAAACTTTCAACTGAATCTACGATCGTTTGGTAGTTTTTTCAATGAGAATTTAATGAAATTGTTGATAGAACTTAGAAGGTCAAAACTGATAACAAAATCAAAATACAGGGTTCAGTTTGCCGATTTCTAACTTTTCAATTATTTACCAATGATAAGTTGAACATGTGAAAAGTTTTCAAATAAATCAAATATTGTTTGGTATTTTTTTAAAAACTAATTTATAAAATAAAAGAAAAAACTGAGATTAATTTAAAAAAATACCAAAAAATATTGGATTTATTTGAAACTTTTTCCAGATTTTCACCGTATTATGGGTAGATAATAGAAAATTTGCATAATTTGTTAAAACTTGTATGATTTATTATAATATATTTAAAAAATACTAAAATAAAATTACAATAAATCGTAGATGTGTTAAAAAATCACGAAAATTCTCAAATTATCTTGTCATTAAGTAATGAACATATGGTAAAACTTTCAACTGAATCTACGATCGTTTGGTAGTTTTTTCAATGAGAATTTAATGAAATTGATTGATAGAACTTAGAAGGTCAAAACTGATAACAAAATCAAAGTACAGGGTTCAGTTTGCCGATTTTTTTAGTACAAGGGTCGAATTGAAAAAACGTGTACAGTACAGAGTTCAAATCGATAATTTTTCTTTTTCTTTTTTTAACAAAAAAAATATTATTAATTACAGTAAACCCATCTTTACTTTTAAAATAAACTCAGTTTTATTTACTCAATAATTACCCATTTTTTGAAAATGATTACACGCGCGTCGTATCTGTAAATTTTTTGTATTTCTAGCTTTTATTTCTTATCGATAAAGTGAAAGTGCTAATTCTTCAGAATCAGGCAATGATTCTTACATCTCTGTTTTCTGCCACCACTATTTCTCGTATTCTACTCATGCAAGAAAGATGCACCTCCCACGCAAATGAACTCCTAAAAAAATGTAGAACTTCCACTCGTGTAAATAAAAAAGGTAAATTTTCATCGGCATCGAACAAATTCTTCGATTATTCCACTCATTCTGCGGGCTGCAACTCGACAACAAATAAATTTCTCGATAAATTCAATCTCATGCATTTCTAGCAAAATAGCAAGTGCACAACATCTCAACCAGCACAAAACCAAAGGTTACATAGCTAGTTCATAATAAAATCATTGTCTTCTCCTAGTAACAGAATATCCATAGACCCAAATCCAAGACAATAATAAATGAAAAACCTGACAAAACTATATGATGGACGTGCATTGCAAGATTTAATGATCCCCGGGTAAGCTCTTGATAATGTCCGAATCACCTGAAAACATGGTGTTTCTGATGAGGGAATGTTGCTAAACATTTCATGTGCCTTGCCTGCACAGAATTTATTACACAATTTGATGCATTTTAAATATAAGAACCACATACCAGGATCGACTATGCTAAGGCAGCAAACCCTGAAGTATTTTCCGCAAGCAGTCCCAAGGTCTACATTGCCTGCATTACAAGAGAGCAATTTGGAAAATGCATAAGCAGATAGATTGGTCGATTATAACATTTTTGCACTGGAGTGTAATAGAATATATGGACAAACAATTAGACAAAGTGGGAAAGAAATCATGAAACATAAAAGCCTAATCCATAGCACATGTTTTCATGATTCACATGTGTTGATCCATATGCAACCAAAAATTACTTGAGTAACTGTAACACCACAAAGAGAGAATAACTAAATTTCAAAACAAATTTAAAAAATTGTAAAGAATCTAAAGATATATTGAACATGAAGAAGTAAGTAAATGTAGCATTCTCTTATACATTTCAATATAAAAATTTTACAAACAGCCACATAATGAAGAGAGTGCAACTAAAAGAGTTTGCATGGTAATCAACTAGCATATTCCAATCCTGAATAAAAAGAAAGACACCAGTTAAAAATGAAAAATAATCGACACCAACCATTAATTACTTCTTTTCAAGGACAACTGCCACAAGTTGTGAGGTATGATATAGGTAAAATGCTAAATATAACCATAGTAGAAAATTATTTAAGCAGTATGATGACTATGGTGTATAAACCTTCAAGGTATGCTAAATACAACATAGTAGGAACTATTTAAGCACTATAATGATCATTGGATGTAAGTTTCAAGGTTTGAAACTCACTCCCGTTATAATGGTGAACTCCAACTTTTGCCAACATAGCATAATACTCGATTTCAGACTTTCTAAGCGGAGGGCAGTTATTGGCAATGATGATCAGCTTCCCTGCCAAAATATTTGATATAAATATTAGACACGGAATAGTAAACCCAATCCAAACAAAATAGACCCAGGCAGGAAGCACAGCACAGTTATTCTCAAAAAATTAATTCAGAGTATGCTATTCATTACTCTTCCAACGAAATTTCCAAGAAAGTGCATCACTTGTTTATGGTAAGGATGCATGAGTAGAGTCTCATGCAAAAATAAAAGTAGTCTATTTCACAGAAATGGCAAAAGTATAATGGGATAAGATCTTAAATCAAAACTTGAGCGTGTCAAAATAAAATGGATAAAACAACACAAATCAGGCAGTATACAAATACAGATATACGAGGAACAGCTCATATCGCATGAAATTTTTGTCAAATGAGAAATTTCTGAAAATTGTATCAGAAAACAGCGAAAAGCAGTACATCGAATTCTACCTTTCGAGTTTCTTAGGGATTTTAGAACGGTCTTGTACCCCAGAGTGTACTTCCCGCTCTTCATAACGAGAGCGAGCCTATTGTTGATGCTCTCATGGGTCTTTTTCTGGTAAAAGAACGAAAATTAGACAAAAAAACGAGAACTTTTTGGAGCGATGAGAAAAAACGTTAAACAGTTAAAAGGAAATTCGCCGAGCCATCCTGATCTGCACCAAAAAGCTCATGCCACAACTAAGATAGATTGAGAGAAAGAGAGATTACGGTCTTCTTGGCAACCACCATGTTTGGAGGGGAAGGATGGAGGGCGGCAGTCGAAAACAGAAACCACGCGGAAGCAAAGAAGCCCTAACTTGATATATGCAAGTGTATACAGTCGCAACGATGTCGTTTCGACAAACAAATGTTAAATTATTCTATGCCTAACAAAATAAAATTTTCCGTTTTGTCAAACCCAAACCCAGTCGCTTGCATTTTGAGTAAACCACTTGAACCTCATTTGAAGCTCGATCACCCTCATTTTAACCTCCGGCAACTGTACGTACACCCTGCGTGGAAGCTCTCTTATACATAATTGCAATTTGCGATCCCCGTACTCACAATGCGGGCGATCACAAGTGCAAACAATAGGCCTCTAGAACTCCAACGATTTTTCTCTCTAGTCGACGCAATCAATAGGTCGTAACTAAGCTCTTCAATTTGATTTTCGACCTAAGATCCTTAGTCTCAACTACATTTTACCAATTTTCGTATTGATTTCTTCTCGAATTTTGCCATCAATCCTATTTCTTCTCGGATTTTGCCCTAATCGACGTACGCACGTGCCCACACTTAAAATGTAGGCGACCGCAATTGGATTTGACGGCATACGAGACAAGAAAGTTTATTTTCTTAACAAAAAATAATTTAGTTTTGTTACTGATCTTAAGGGTGAGCATGGTCCGGTGTGGTCCGGTTCGGAGTCGAAATTGGACCGGACCAAAGGATTCGGGATTTTTTTTCCTAATCCCAGAACCGGACCAAAATTTTCGGTCCGGTCCCGGTCTGGTCCTGGTTTCTCTCAACAAATTTTTTTTTACAATAAATTGCAATAAAAAAATTAAAATTTCCTCTAAGAACAGATTATATACAATCAAATAATTTCCTACAAAGACTTAAAAAACTACAAATGATAAATTACAGAGAGAAGAAAAATTGAACGTTTGAGATTTGTAAAAAACTGAAACTCTGAACCTTCTTCCCCCTTCAGTCGAGCCTTAAATGCCTACAGAATTAAAGTTTCGGTCTGGTCTGGGATTTCGGAAAATTTTGGTCCTGAACCAAGAACCAGACCATTTTCCATAGGAATTCTAATTTTAGGACCGAAACTGGACCGAAACCGGACCAAAACTAGTGGTCCAGTCCGGTTCTCAGTCCTCGATCCGGTCCTGCTCACACCTAACTGATCATATAGTTTAAAAGTTATTTTTTTGTTTTTTTCCACTAGAATAAGTAAAGTCGATTAACTAAAGATTAATGAGACCTCTTTTTAAAACGAAACTACAATTATAAATATTGGGGGTACAATTGAAATTAATTAGAGTTATCGGAGGATAAAAATGATATTTTTTCCATTTTAATTAGAAGGAAAGAAAGTATAAGAAGGGTGGAGCGCCACAGGAATGAGTTGCACACACTACACGCGCTTAATCTCTTTCTGTTTGTACTGAGATCTCTGTCTTGCAGTTTTATCCTTTTGTACTAGGTATAGTCGCCGGTCAGGTTCACGATGACGGAGGTGATGAATATGGCGGCCGATGACTCGCTGGATCGCCGACGGGAGCGGAATGAGAACTCCGTTGAGGAATCCCACACCTCACCCCAGCCGCCACCCGCAAGAAGGCGGGAAAGGGACGAAAAAGATCGGAGGGATGACCGAGAGCTGGAACGCCCTCAGAATCGACGCGGTGATAATTACGATCGCCATCGCTCGCCCCCACCGCCACTGACTCTGAGGGAAAGGGAGAGGGAGTATAAGCGCCGGAGCAGCCAAAGCCCTCCTCCGCCTCATAGGGACCGGAGGCACTCGCCTCCTAGGCGTTCACCTCCGCCGCCTTATAAACGGTCTAGGAGGGACGACGGTGGCGGGTACGAGGGAAGGAGGGGGAGCCCGAGAGGTGGATTTGGACCTGGCGACAGGAGGTGAGATTGGTTTACTGGAATTCTTGTGATGCGGATGGTGTGCGGTGGTCATTTGGTTTGCTTGTTTAGTTCGTTTGAAATTTTTCTTGAGAAATTGTTCCGTCATGAAAATTTTGATCGAGCTATTTGTCCATTGGGACTCATTTGGATCTCAGTAAAATTCAATGTGAAAACGAGGGGATATGGCTTCGATAAGTATGTGGTGGTTCCTCTATTCTAATTAAATAATGGGACTGGCGATGCATTGTCTTGTTCTGGAAGCGCAAAACTCCTTTAAAGATATGTTTAAAAGCATGGTTCTTGTTGAAATGGGGCCATGTCTTCGTCATTGTTAATTAAGTGGGATTACCCATCCTAGTCTTTCTAGAACATGGGACTTTCTCATCTTGAAGCGTGGAACCTAAAACAGTCGGGGGCAACAATTAGAGGCCAAATGTGCTTGATAGATCTGAAATGAGAATTATGGACCTCTACTGCAAGTTGTTTCCACCAAAAATTGAACTGCTGCCACTGACTCCTGAAACGATAGTAGGTGGTTTCACTTTTTTTGGTCTGAGTGAGTTGCTCTTTTTGTGGTCAGCATAAGAGGTACAATGAAATTTTGAAATCAGATGACAGTGAAGTGATTTACCTGATATTACTTTCACAAGTTTATGGGGCAGTTTTTTTTTTTACAAACAAAATATTTCCTTTACTCACTTCAGACCTACGGTTATAAAATCTTGGATTTCTGGAACATTAGGAGCTTGAATTGATTGAAAAACAATAGTTTTTTTTTTTAAACACTTTGGTGTGATAGTGCAAAAGCTCATTTTTTGTGAATGCCTTATTCTCTCCTAAATTGTTGGTTTTTTCAATTTGGGGTTGCCAATGGGATTAATCATTATGCATAATTGTGCAGGTTTGGATTTGATTACGGTGGAGGATATGAGCGTGAAATGCGAGGCAGGGCTGGCTATGCTGATGAAAGGCCAATGGGTCGGTACGTTGGTCGGCCAGCTGGTGGCTATCAAGGTGGACCTTCTGGTAATCTCTAATAGTAGGAAAGTTAAGCTTTTTAAGGCCTGTTTGAATTGAGTCAAGGCTGTATGTACAAATCATGGACCAAAATTTTACTGGATTTATGGAAGAAATATACATTTTGACGTGAATCAAGGTGCAACCAAGTTCAAGACTCGTGGTTCTCATCACATTTGAAGCTTGAAAGATAATATAGTGTTTTGCAATCACATATTCACGAATCTTGAATGTTAACTCAATGTTTAAGTGCATTTATTCATTGCTAGTTCCAACATATTATTAATTTATGTATTTGGTGACGTACTTTATGCAATAGGAGTGGTGTATCTCAGGATGATGGTGTCATTGAGTTGTCGAGTATAATGTTGCGTTTCATCACTATCTTATTTTACTCACCAAGTCACTTTGGCTTTTATATGTTCAATAGAATGGGATAATCGCATTGCATACAATGATGTTCCCAACACTGGAAATGCTCAAAGGTTTGTTTCCAATCTTACACGCTCTGGTGTTTTTGTTTATTAATTTTTTCATGATATTTATGTGTTTATTTTTTGATTGCATGAAATTTTCTTTTAGTATTCGGCTTATAGCTACTTCGTTGGTGAATGCTGAAGGTGCAGGATAAATTTGAAAAATTTGTAAACTGGGTTGATAGTGCCTTTTTTTCTTTGATCTTGTATCTAGATATACTCGGCAGGTGACTGCTAGGACAGTTGTGGGTGGGAGATATATGTCATGTAGGATAGTTTTTTTTTTGTTTGCATTCTTGAAAGATTTGGAGGAAAGATGAAGAAGCAATTATAGGGGGATAATGAGCAAATTGCAAAGGAGGAGAAGAAAGCAATAGAGAGAGGAGAAAAGATGAAAAGAAAGAGAGTATCCATAGGAGAGTTAAATGAAGGAGGTGAAAGTGTGTCAAGAAGAGGGAGAGATTGTAAAAATAGGAAGTGAGGAACAGAAGAAGAGTTTATATGAACTTTGTTGAGAAGCGGAAAAGTATTTGGAAAGAGGAGAAGTTATACTCTGTAGGAGGAAAAAGTTGTTGGGAAAGAGGAAAAAAATAATGAATAAGATCAGTAATTTCATATCAAATATTTGATTTTGAAAGATATGACAAATTTAAATTCTATCCGTTAAAAACCGAGTGTTCATTGTGATTGACATATTTATTCAAGGAATAAAACAGGAGCCGAGATTGCTGTTATTTAACAGTTTATTGTGTAAGGCAACTATAACTCTAACATTTTCATTAATTAACATCTTGGATTAGTGGGATATCCTACTAATCCACTAAAGAGGGATTTAAGTTATAGAAGTATGAAAAGAGGGCTTTAAGCTTAACTACGTAAATTTTGAAGTTTGTTCTCATAAGTAATATTTTGTCAAGCAATTATCTTAAAAATTTTCATCAGTGTAAATATATTTTAAAAAAATATGATGTTTTTTTGTATTATAATTTGTTGGATTAGTGGGATATTACACAAATTTTTGGGTAATTAGCCAAAAATTGTGGGCAGTTCATTACATCACAAATACTAATATATAGCCCGACAGTGGATTTCTTGGATAATATCTATTGCCAATTAAGTGTTGTGCCATCAGAATCCCGGTATAAGTTTCAATTTCTCAATTCAGAAATTAAAAAAAAAAAAAAAACTCTTCCATTCTAGTATATTCTTTCATGTAGAATTCAAAAGTTATTAAAGAAGTTTAATTTACAAAAATGGATTATGAGAATTCACCAAAGGAGAATCGAACAAAAGGCTAGTATGATTTGAGTTATACAATTTTGAGCATTATAATTAAATAAATGCGTTAGTTATTTTAGATTAAGAATGATATACATGATGCATTTTGATGGGAATCATGCTCTAAAAACTCAATTTTGGGGGATGTATGTGTACCCCCTTGATGACCAAGATTAAGTGAATATGATGTCACGGACTCTTTGGCTAATATTTTCATTATTTATGATAAGTGGTGAAAATAGTGCTCCAATGGATAAGTGATATGTCATATGATCACTTAATCTAGGTAATTTTGGAGGGTGTACATTGATTTTATTTTATTTTATTCTTAAAGTAGAGCTTTTCCATGGAAATGGTAGATATCTATTCTTTTTTGGTTATATCAAATTGGAAGGTATTTTGAGTTGAGAACATTTGAATCGTACAGAGGCGTCGTATAGTTTTATCCGTACTTAAAAAAAACCCTCTTCCTAATTATTAGAAGCTTCACTTGTAACATTGGAATCTTGTTCATTTTTATCTGCAGGGAAGGTTTGATGTCTTACAAGCAGTTTATTCAGGAGTTGGAGGATGATATAGTGCCAGCTGAAGCTGAGCGCAGGTATGTAATAAACTCTAAGAGGGTGTTAGTTTAGTTTTTTACTTTAACTACTAGCTACTTTTTTATTCCTTTATAAAAAGTGGAGTTTATTAATACCTTTTTTTTTGTGCAGATATCAGGAATATAAGTCTGAGTATATTTCCACTCAGAAACGTGTTTTCTTTGATGCTCATAAAGACGAGGAATGGTATGTCCCACCTACATTTGCAAAATATTTTTGGTTCATGTCAGTTTCTGATTAACTTTGCATGGGTTTGTAGGTTGAGAGATAAATATCACCCCACAAACCTTGTCTCTGTCATTGAAAGGTATGTTTAGCTTTCTTCCTTCCGTGATGAGAGAACAAAAATGTTGAGTACTATTTATTGTTGTTGCGGACTTTTATCTTTATTCCATTGATATCTTGTTTGAGTTTGGTCTTTCTATGGTACTCTTAGGAGAAATGAACTAGCAAGAAGGGCTGCAAAGGATTTTCTGCTTGATCTGCAAAGTGGAACATTGGACTTGTAAGATCTGGCTCTTTTGCCTTCTGATTTAAATTCTAGTGAAATATTTTCATTTGTGGATTTTTTTTTTTTTTTCAAAAATGACGCAGAGGTCCTGCTGTCAATGCCTCATCTTCAAGTAAACCAGGTCAGACCATTGATGCTAATTCTGACGAAGACATAGACAATGATGGAAAAAGAAGACGGCATGTCAAAGGACCAACAAAAGAAGCTGATCTTCTTTCAGCTGCTCCCAATGTTCATCCAGTGAGTTCTGAACCCAGAAGAATCCGAATTGACGTTGAACAAGCTCAGGCCGTTGTAGGTAAACTTGACGCGGAGAAGGGAATTGGAGAAAATATTTTATGTGGAACAGAAAGTGACAAAATTAATAGGGATAAACCACATGGTGGCTCGTCTGGTCCAGTCATCATAGTAAGGGGATTGACTTCTGTTAAGGGTCTTGAAGGCGTTGAACTACTAGACACGCTTATCACATATCTTTGGCGCATTCATGGAGTAGATTATTATGGAATGGTTGAGAAAAGGGAAGCCAAGGGTTTCAGGCATGTAAGACCAGAGGGAAAGAGTTCTGATACTGTCGGTAATGGAGCTGAGTGGGAAAAGAAGCTTGATTCACATTGGGAAGAGAGACTGAGGGGTCAAGATCCTTTGGAAATTATGACCGGTAAGGAGAATATAGAGGCTGCTTCTCTTGAAGCTTTTGATCCATTTGTAAGGAAGATTAGAGATGAAAAGTATGGATGGAAGTATGGGTGTGGAGCTAAAGGCTGCACCAAGCTTTTTCATGCTCCTGAGTATGTGCACAAGCATTTAAAACTGAAACACCCTGACCTTGCGGTGGAATTGACTTCTAAAGTATGTGAAGACCTTTATTATCAGAACTACATGAAGTAAGCGGGGCTTCTGCTGTCTAGTTAGTTTGACTCTAATTTACTAATGTCAAGGACTTATATTTAAAAATGCCTTTTCTCAGTGATGCAGATGCACCTGGTGGAACTCCTGTTATGCAACAACCTCTTCCGGTATGTTCAATTCTTTTTTGTTTAGTTCTACTTTCTGGAGTGTTATTACTTCACGATATTTCTTTATTCAAAGTACAATGTAGTTCCAAGTTACTCAGTTTTTTTTTACGGAACAGAAGGAAAAGCCTCAAAGACGCAGGATGAGTTTGGAGAGTCGCTTGAAAGATGATCGGGGTAATCGAAGAGAGCATGATATCCGTGGGGAAAGATATGAAAGACCTGAAAACCCGCGGGCAGATGAGTCCAACAATGATGGCACAGATGGAGGAAATCATGATGAACCAATGTATGAAAGTTTTGTTGCTCCTTTCTCCTCGGATATTCCTCCTCCAGTATTGATGCCTGTTCCTGGTGCCGGGTAAATCAGACGTTATGTTCTGCAATTTCATATCAAAAGTTACTTGTTTCTGGTTTGATTGTGTTGTTTAAATGTTGTGATATCCAGACCATTAGGTCCTTTTGTTCCTGCCCCACCTGAAGTTGCAATGCGGATGTTGCGGGAACAAGGTGGCCCACCTCCTTTTGAAGGCGGTGGAAGAAATGGGAGGTCTGGATCCCAGTTAAGTGGACGAGCTCCAATTCTTGCTTTATCTTCAGGATTCCGACAGGATCCTCGGGGAATACGAAGGTGATATGTAATAAGTGTTGGCTTTATTTCATAAAGCTTGATTAAATCATATGAATGTGTTAATCTCTCATAATCAAGTTTGAGTCTCCATCGAAGTTAGAGCTCAAAAGGGAAAAAAGATGAGAAAAAGTTTCCAAAAAATTTAAGAGTTCTTTTTCTATTATTGAGTTTATTTTTTATTTTTTTGCATTCCCATGGTTATTTCATTTGCATTTCATCAAGTTTAGCTGCAGTATCTGTTTACTACTGGATAGAAAGTTTCTTAAGGAGTTTGAATCGTTCCCTTTGTTAATATTTCAGTTATCTCGTCGTGTACTGAAATTTGCCATCCCCCTTTTTAAATTGCAACATTTATACTGATTATTTGAGATAGTATATGAAAGCATTTTTTTTTGAATAAATCATATCTTTGTTGGAAAAAAACGATGAATATGAAAAATAGAAGTTAAAAAAGCGATGATATAATGCTAAGTTTATAGATTCTGATTAAATTAATCATCTATTGTAGATTAACTGCTGTGTTACTGTTCCCGAATTGTGCAATGCATTGAATTGTGGACAAACTGGATGTAATAAACTACTATAGTTCCATATCATGGCCATTACTATCAGCTACTCGTTGTGCTTCCCTCTTTTGTTTCGAGTTCTATATAATTTTGATATTACATTCAGCAGTCGAGTTGTGCTTTGCTCTTAATATCGTACCTTTATCATGGACTTGTTAAAAGTTGATCCTCCATATGTTCTATTTATGTTCATTTTAAAGGCCAAAGGGTAATTGCAAAATTTTTGATTTTTTTACGTCATACATAAATGTTAAATAGTTTATTATGTTGATGCAGTTATCAAGACTTAGATGCTCCTGAGGATGAAGTAACAGTGATAGATTATAGAAGCTTATAGGTATGGTCATACCACCTTTCTCCATTGGCTCGTTTTGATCGGGTGGTGAATGACTGGCATGATGTTTGGCTGCCTTACTCAACTCGGACCGCTAGTAGTTTTCTACGATTATCGGTGTGTTCTTCTGTGTTTAATCTCATTTCAAGCCTGATGGCACCTTGAATGACAATAGTTTATGGAAATGCATTCTGTATTTTGTGGATTATTTTAGCTCGGGATAGATTTTATCGTCAATTAATTCAAGTGTCGGCTGCCTTTGGATGTGAGAACTTTTTATTAAGTGAATATTTCAAAGAAAAATTGGGGTTCGAAAATAGTGGACTTGTGGATCGATCAATGTTCCATGATGAGGTGATTTAAATTTGGTAATATATTGTTTCACTACATGTTTTCATGTCGTTGGGTAAATTAAAAGTCATACCAATCTTTGTTTTGTGCCGTAACATGATTAGAAATTTAAAATTAACAGATTTGAATCCGATTCTCTTTATTAGTCGCACTTCAACTATTCAATGCACAATTTCTATCAAAACATATGTAATAATTAAAAGCGAAAATCGAAATGTAAAAAGTGAAAAACAAATGTAAAACTATTACGTGAAAAATTCTATGGAAGTAATAAAATTAATTAAGTCAAAATTAAGTGCCAGGTTAAGAGTTTATACATGCGGTAAACATATAAATCTTTAAAGATGGATGGCTTATATTTGCTAGGCCAACTAGTTCTCTAAAAATATTAATTTAAAATAGAAATAAAAGCCAGTGTTAATGGCGTGCATGCTATTTTAGGCCAGAGGCATCAATGATTATATATAACATAAAACATATTAGACATGTGAAATAAACTCTGTTGGATGCCTCGAATTTCCGAACTCGGAGATTTTTACATGTACAAATTCTATTGGAGAAGTCGCCCTTTGGTGGGAAAAGAGACCACTCGACAAGTAAGCGCTTTTCAGCAAACAACCGGAAGTTTCTTACTTCCGCAGCTTTTTCGAAAGTTCCGACCGGTTATCCACCTGCAAAATCAATATAATTTAACTTCTACAATAGAAAGAGAATGAGATATGGCAATCATATAGTGCATTGTTAAATTACATACATGATTTGATAACTATGCCAAAAAGAGTTCCTAATTACTTTCAATATAAGCAATCAGTTCATTTGCAGAACTTTTTGTAGATTAATGATCTTGCAAGAGAGTAAAAGATCTGTTAAGTCTGTTTCTTACTCCTTGTTCCTATCCTCTTCTGCTATATTTCAACTCTACAGGTCAATCAAAGAACCTACCAAGAGAGAAAAGAACATAGTGCAATGTTAAAAAGTCAGAGACTCAACTCCGAGTTGCTTTGAATAACAAATTAATGGGCCCGTCTTTCTCTTTGTCTATAGACTTTTGATTACCATGCGGAACCTTTAGTCTATCTATTCTACACAATACATATTAATGAATTGTCCACCTAACTATATTCTAAGGACCCAGCAAACTTTTAACATTGAGCTAATATATGACTAACTTGAAAAATATGAAACCAGAATCATGCACTTCACACATTATAAGCCATGAACTGCGAAACAGTAATGACATTCCATAAGAGAAAACCTAATGGCAGTGTTTTATCAAAGCAACATCACACCTAAGAGAAAGGGAATCAGAGAGAGCCAAACAACAGTCAATTTTATAGTTATCAAAACTTGTTAAACTATCCAACAAACCATGGTTGGGGAATAAGAGAAGTTTCTCTTCACCCGTGTGTTTTTAAAACCAAGAAATAAAACAATATCCTTCCAGTTCTTTGGCTCATGGAAAACCTATCTATGTTGAAGATTAGCTCATAGGCAAGCTAGCTATTTACTGAAAATTAGCATATGGACAGCCTAGCTATGTGGAAGATCAAGTCATGGATGCACTATTCTAAGACCAATTAGATAATATAACTTAAACTAGGGATGGAAAAGAGATTTGAAATTCCACAAAAAAAAAAAAAAAAAAAAGAGAAGACTCACAACACTTGAGAGCTGCTCCCGGATATAAGCCATTGATCTTAACATGGCGCCTAATGTATCTCTTGAGACCTGAAATTTTACTTCTGATTCTCCAGAAGTAGTTTCAGTGTCCTGAAGCTGAAATTAAAAAACAAGATATTCATTGTTATAAAATATTTTATATCTTAATTTAGAAAACATAGTCCAAGTATCACAGTGATTAATAAACAGTTTTAATATCACATAAGCAAAGAAGCAACAGAAAAACTCAAATTATTATCCAGCAATAATATCTATCGGTACTAGAAGAGATAAAGCAAAAAAAGGTCTTAAAAGTCCATATTCAAAGTGAAAAAAAGAGAAATAGTTTAAAGCTATTGAAAACTGCTTGCCACTGTTAAATCATGAAGAATGTTTGAAGTACAAACACAGTTGGCAGCTACAAGTAACTCTCAACCCAATCACAACCTGGTAGTAAGCAAAACCAGATAGCACCGCACATTTTTAGTTGATAAAATGTTCAATCATGTATTGTCACTATCATTAAAAATCTTCTTTTAGAGATGCTTTATTCATAACTTCTCTGCATATGGTCTAAGTGATAGACTAGACCTATCATCGAGATCTAAAAACAATAACCAATTACTATTCTCTCGAAAAAGCAAAACTATGCTTGAGAGGTGCACAGAGGGGGTGGTTCAGTACTAGAACGACATTCTCTGCGAAGTCACATTTATGCACATATTGATCTTTTATGATTCCAACATCAGTGCATGTAATAGAGATAACGTACCTTTAAATTTATCACAGCAACCTTATTGGCAGGTGTTGAGAGCTGTTCACTAATGTAAGCCATAGACCTCAACATCGGCTCAAGTGAAATACTAGAAAGCTGAAATTTAACTTCTGATTCAGCTGATGAACTCCAGCTATAATCTTGCAACTGTAAATATCACAAATCACCATATATGTATCAATAAAGTCATCACATGTCAAGTAAGTTGGAAGAGTGTAGCAGTAAATAAAATCATTAACAAGGTGGTAGAAAATTGACTAGAAAATTATCAATACAAGAAATTGATTCATGTAATCAAATACTCACTTTTAGGTTGATGACAGCTACTTTGTTTCCTGGTGTTGAATTCTTATTCTCCATTACCCAAGTCATCGACTTCAAACAAGGAAGAACAACCTATGCAAAAGAAATATCAGTATCATTTCATGCGCAGAACCATAAAACTACAATAAAAAACCTAATAAAGGGCAAGTTATAGCCAATCGTACCATGCTTTCAGCAGCAGAACTTTCATCTCGATGAAGAGATACGGGAGCCATACGTGGTAAATTTAAATCACTGAAAGCTTGAGCAGATGCACCAACATCATTCAGATTAAATTGCCTTGTCACGTCATCTTGACCTGGCCACAACAAAGGGGTTGAATCTGAAGCTGACGTTGATGTCTTTCTCTCATCATACCCAATCCCACTAACATATGAGCTAGGAGGTACAATCTTAGCAACATTTCTTTTTGCCGTAACTAGCCTTTTCCAGCCTTCTTTTAGGGCACTCATAGCCACGTTATAAGTTTCAACAGCTATTGCTCCTTCCTCGGCATATTTGCTCGCTTCCCGACATATGTTATTATATCGTGATGATAAAGATTCATGTTTACGTAATTCACTAACATGTTCATCTAATCCAAACCCACTCCTTGCATTTCCCGTCCATCTTTTTAAGATGTAATGAGGAGGTAATGTTAGTACATTTGTCACTGTAAAGACTGTCAAAACATGTCTGCAAAGAATACCTGAATACTCAAACATATGGCAACTACAAGTTGCTCTCATATCTGAATGGTTTAACGTGACAATATACGCCTTCTGATCATCTTCAAACTTTGCAACCCTAAATGTGCTAATATTTCCATCACCTTCAATCCTATTTGCTGTATATACAAATGTTTCAACAAGCTCCTCTTGAAATTTGGCAAAGATTTTCCTCGTATAAAGATTTGCTGCCTGTTTCTCCATTGGGGATGGTGTCCTCAATAATGGGGTGGTGCACATTGTGTCAAAATCTGCTTCAATTTCCTTTTCAAAACAGTTCTCTATAGCTCTCTCATACTGCCTAAAGAACATTGGTAAAGCGGTCTGCTGTTTGACGTAGCCTTCAAAAAAGGAACCTTCATATCCATGATTTGGGGATATTACAGCGAAAAAGGAATCTCGAAAGTATGCCGGAACCCATTGTGCACGAGCATTGTACAATGATTGGAGCCAATCATTCCCCTTCAGGTCATATTTATCAATGATAAAATTCCACGTTGCGTCAAATTCCTCAATAGTTTCAGTAAGGTTGATGCAATTATATAGTTCTATTTGAAAATTAGGATATAGTGCACATACATGAGACAATTTTTCCTGCCCTTCTCTTAAGACATGCCACTTACTAATACAATGGCGGGCTTCAGGAAACACTTGAGCAACTGCAGTTTGTATCACTCTATCTTGATCAGTAACTATAGAGACAGGATGGCGATCATTCATTGCCGTTAGAAATGTTTTGAATAGCCAAAGAAAAGAAGCCTCGGAGTCATCTAGAAGTAAAGCACAGCCAAACAAAATTATCTGACCATGATGATTCATCCCTGTAAATGGAGCAAATGGCACTCTAAACTGATTAACTCTAGACGTTGTGTCCAGTGTAACTGCATCACCAAAATGACTGTAAGCTGTTCTTGATCTAGCATCTGCCCAAAACA
Source organism: Begonia masoniana (assembly GCA_022432975.1). Classification (NCBI taxonomy): domain Eukaryota; kingdom Viridiplantae; phylum Streptophyta; class Magnoliopsida; order Cucurbitales; family Begoniaceae; genus Begonia; species Begonia masoniana. Next base: position 9,060,758 of record CM039515.1, read on the forward strand.
CGTTAGCCATGCAATTTTCTTCATCAAGTTGTATGGCGTAAAAGAAACCAGGATTCTCAGCTTGCATTTTCTTGAAATATTCCAGCAAGTTCTGAGCATCCCTACCTAGTGTCCGCCTTTGAGTAGCAGTCCTAACGGTATAATTAATTGTCGCAGCATTCTTCTGAAGACGATTAGACTCTGATAAATTAGTCCTTGCACCACGATTTTTCTCTCGGGGAACACGATTTCCATCCATTGAAACATACATAACACCACTCGGAACAGATTCCATTCCCTCGTATGTTTCTGCTATAGATTTTGCAGCACCAGCAAAATGCCTCCGTGGTCGAAGATAGTGCACCTTGCTCGGATTCACCATCGAGTGACTATGCTCCTTCACAAATTTGGTGACCACCCATTTTCCCTTATCGTTTAATTCTATTCTAAAGACAGCATCACAATTATTATCACCATGCCGCCTTTTTGACCCCTCTTTGTAACATGAAAATTCACGAGTAACAATACTTCCGTCAGACTTTGAACGATTAGTTTGACAAAGTTTTGCACTAAAACCAACCTGTCTAGCATAATCATCATAAAAGATCTTTGCGGCATCTTCAGAGTCAAACTCCATACCCAGATATGGCTGAATCTTCACATCCTCATCATTAGCAATCAAAGTTTCAACAGCATTCACTTCACCTTCATCGTGTTCGAGACCTTCATCGTTTAATATGGCATGGTGATCCATCCCTTCTACAACAATCATTTCAGCATCCATACCAATCAAAGTTATGCAATTACGTCATTGACTTATCAATATGAAGGACATCCATAAAGAACTGCCCTCCACATATTTTCACTGTAACTTACAAGCTGACGCAATCTGAAACCAAAGATTAAATCATGTCAACATATCCAAGTGGAAACAATAGGCGAACTACTATAGTGGCAAAAACGCACATCAATGTAGAGAATGTAGCATATTCACTTCCTAAATATTCCACCCAAACTAATTTGCAATTTAATCTAACCGCTGTTAATTAAGTACTCATATCTTTCAAAGTTCCATTGTAGGAATATCTATATTGCTCAACACTCATTCAAAATTAAACTTTTGAAGCTCCTTGACGGACACAGGCACTCAACTTATGGAGAAATTTCCCTCATAACTATTTAGCCAATAAACTTCCATAATTTGCTTGACGAACATCGCCAAGCAAACAAACCAGGTTAATTAAGAATAACAACACTAAAAGCACAATTCACAAACTAGGAGGAGGGAGAAAATGAGGCGCAAGGAGCCACTGAAACCCTAAAATATCAAGGGGAGAATAGATAGATAATCACTGGCAAAAGAACCTTTTAATGAGAGAGATAGAGCGAGAGAGAGAGAGAGAGAGGAAAATCACGAAGTAACACTTCGACCGCAGCTTTCTGGGAACATGCTGACGACTGACGGTGACGGAGGCTGGTGGCTATGACTTTCAGAAGAAAGAGAGGACGAGAATGAGGTGATAGTAATCACGTGTGTTTCGTCGACATTAAGTTTTATGTTGCCCAATTAAACTACGACACGTAAAGGTTTCATTCCAGCTTGATCTCCATGTCTTTAGGAAAGATGGAAAATATGTAACGGAGTCACGGACATTTTTAATTCATAGAGCTAAGTGCTCGAAATGAACGCGTTAGCACTCGGTACTGAGCGAGGATTGGGGGATCACTCTCATCGGCATCTCTTTCTTCGTTAAAGCCATGGAATCTGCCTAGAAATGTTAAATTATTCGGCCGAGCCGAGCGAAAGTCCTGACTCACAAAACCTAATGAGCTGAGCCTAACGAGCCGAATCTAACGAGCTGATTCTAAAAAATTTTCAACTAGAATTGGCTCGTGAGTCACGAGCCTAACGAGTTGAGTCTGCCTAATGACTAATGAGCTTAACGAACCGAGTTGAGTCGAGCCGGCCGAACTTGCCTATCTAGCCGAGCCGACTTAACGAGCTCAACATACATAAATAAATTTATTATATATCAATATATATATATATATATATATATATATATATATATATATATATTTAATTTTAATTATTAAAATTATAATAAATATTTATTATTGTAATGTTAAAATATGATAGTTACTAAGTTATACGTCTAAATAATAAAATTATTTAATTAATATAAAACTGACATGCAATTATAAAAAAATTATTTAAGACAAATATACAAAAAAAATATAACATTCATTATAAATTTGACACTTGCATCAGCACAAATTAGATAAATCTCAACTAGATTGTCACATATCTAATTGTCAATCATGTGCAAAATGTCAAAAAAAATTATAAGTTAAAAAAATACTTCAAAATTCAAATTAGAGTAAAAAAATATTTTAACCCCTAAACTATGGATTTTTTTTAAAAAAAAACACTATTAAACTAACAATCCTAACAAATCCAACCTTCAATTATCATAAACTTAACAATTTAATCCCTCGCGGCGATCATCCTATTCTCTGCATTTTTACCTAGAACGGAGAGCCAATCTAAAACGAACGGCCTCCTGTTCTGTCGGGGGGTCGTTGTGGGGGTGGAGGCCCCCCGTTCTCAAGAGCCTTTTATAACGGGGAGCCGGCTCGGGAGAACTGGCCTCCGTTTTCAATTATTGGACCGGAGAACGAGCCCTATTATATATTTATTATTATACGTAATTTATGCATTTATTGTAATGTATAATTTTAGATTTATTATAATCTGTAATTTCGTGATTTTATAATACTTGTACGATTTTATAAAGTGAAGAATGAACGGAGTCCCAGCCCCTTAACGGAGGGAAAAAAAGACCAAACGATATTCAATTTACTTGAAATTTTTAACACATGTTCACCATGTTGACTTAGAGAGTGTTTAAGTCATAATTTGTTTTTGATGATGTCTGTGTGTATTAAATATTCAATTTGATTATGTGTACTTAATGAGAATTATAAATATGAGTTTATTTGGAAATACCCTTGAAAAGGTACATGTTTGCTCTGTATGGTTAAATGAATAAAATGCATATACTATGGGGGAGCAGCTAGAATTATGGGGGAGTATTTTAAATTAATCAAATTCAGATTGTCATCATCAAAAAGGGGGAGATTGTTTGACTTAGAGAGTGTTTAAGTCATAATTTGTTTTTGATGATGTCTGTGTGTATTAAATATTCAATTTGATTATGTGTACTTAATGAGAATTATAAATATGAGTTTATTTGGAAATACCCTTGAAAAGGGTATTTTAGTTGACTAATGAATCGGTTTGAGTATACAGAGCTAAATAGTAAAACAGGCTTGGATATACCGATAGCTACACGACAAAGAACAGAAGGCTTCTGCCGATTGAGTTTTCAAGCCACATCTGCCGATGATGTACTCAGCGCCTATATGTTTCATCTGCCGATGACGTGTCAAGCTGTTCTTATGCCGATCGCTACACGACAGAGAAGAGAAGTTCCTTGTACCGATGGCGTTTGAAGCTACTTGTTCCGATGACGTGTCAATATGCTTCTACCGATGACTATATATATAATAAAATAGAAGCTTCTGCCGATAGCTGTTTCTGAAGACAGATGCCGATGACGTGTCAAAGCACTTATATGCTGCAACTGCCGATCGAGTCTGAAGATACATCTGCCGATGATATTTGTAGCAGCTCCTGCCGATTGACTAAACGACAAAAGGAGATGCTGACTAAAGCATGCATCTGCCGATGAATTTTCACGTTGCACCTGCCGATGAAGTTTCAAGACACATATGCCGGTGACGTCTGAAGCTTACTCATTCCGATGACGTGTCAAGTGTTTTGAAGCTACATCTTCCGGTAATCTTCCGCCAGAATTCAAAGTTAGCCGCGAAGCTACAGTGACGTCGTTTTCAGCATTAACTCCAGACTTTTAATGGCGACGACGAACAGCGACTCTAAATGCAACGGATATCTGCTACAGTACGGATGCTTCCCAACGGTAACTTTTATCCATTTGAAGAAAGAAGCATTCAATTCTGTGAAGAAAAATATACAGAGTATTTAAGCCGAGCTCAGAGCACGAAGAAAGAACTTTTTGCCAATTGGAATTCTGAGCCCTAGCTGCGAAAGAAAAACTCTCTCTGTATTTTTCTCTACATCTCTCAAATCCTAACTTGAGATTCATCTTGTGAGATTGTAGTGTGAGCTTAATATTTTACAAACTCAACATTCTTGTTAAGGCAGTGGATTGACGCCCGTGAAGTTTAATCCTGAGTTGTAAAGGCAGTTGATCGGAGCCCGAAATTCCGATCTGGTTTTTCTCGAAGAGAAGGTTAAGGATCTTCAAGGGGTGAACCTTGAAGCGTGGACGTAGGCTGGGTTGAGCCGAACCACGTTAAAACTCTTGTGTTAATTTCTCTCTCACTCTATACTTTATTTATTTGCTTGCTGTTAGCATTAAATCAAAACACGAGAGAAATTATTATAGATTATAAAATTAAGTTTTAAAAAGTCTAATTCACCCCCCCTCTTAGACAAATCCGATCCTACACACCACATCATGGGAAGATAATCTGAAAAATTTTGTTATTTTCTAACATTTTTACGATTTATTGTGATTTTAGTTAATTTCATTTAAAGACCAAATTTGGGGGTCATTTGAAAGGGCTCGAATTTGAGATTTTTAGGCTCGGATTTAAAGATTTTTGGGGGTTTTAGGGCTCGGATTTGTTAGATTTTTAGATAATAGTTGTAGTAAACCAACAATGATAGAGAAATCAAGAAGGTGGGGGCGTGAAATAGTTGGATTTTGGGTTGAAATTGCGGCAGCCGAGAGAAAAAAATGGTTTTTTAAAAGTGGGGGGCCAATATCTTATATACTATCGGAGATTGGCTCTTGTTAGCGGATGAAGAACCCTTAATTTTAAGAACGGGGGGGAGTCTGGACAAAGGGCCCGCCGGTGTTCCACAACGGGAGGCTGATCTAAGGAGACAACCCCCCGTTCTCAAGAGAAATTTTTGAGAATGGGGGGCCATCTCGGGAGAATGACCTCCCGTTCCAGTTCCACGTGTGGTGCTTGTGGAATGGACCCCCACGACAGAATAAGGGGTCGTTCGTTTTAGATTAATTCCCCGTTCTAAGCAAAAAATGTATAATGGGGGTTGATCGGGGGGTCGCAAGGGGTTAAATTGTTAGGTTTATGATATTTAAAGGTTTGAGTTGTTAGTTTAAGGTGTTTTTTTTTTTAAAAAAAAAAATATCATAATTTAGGGGTTAAAATGGTTTTTACTAGGGGTGGGCAGGACCGGATCGCGGATCGAGAACCGGATCGAGAACAGGACTGGACCACTGGTTTCCGTCCAGTTTTGGTCCCACCTCTTAGAACCGCAATCCGGTCCTAGGTCCTCACCTCCCAAGACCACCGGTTCTCGGTCCGATCCTCGGTCTATGGCCTAAATTCCTGAAATATCCGGACCGGACCGAGGTTAAAAAAACACTGTTTTTTTAGAAAAAAATCCCTCCTCTTCACTAGTTCGCTCTTCAGTCAATCAGTTCTACCCTACCCAATTTCCAGAATCCCAAGTCCCCGACGCCGAGTTACGAAGTGCGAAGTGCGAACACTCGACCCATGACCACGACCCGTGACCACGACCCCGATTCCCGACGTTCTTGCTCGGTTGCTGCTCCCGACCCTGACCCCGACCTTGAAGGCGAACGCCCGACCTTGACCTCGACCCCTCACCTCGCCTATCTTCAGCTGCTGTTGCTTTGCGCTCGCCTCACTGTCGCCTCGCCTCGCTGATGCTTTTTTGGTATTTGAGCTTCCTTTTGGTGCTGTAAAATTTACAACGATTGCCGATCAAACATTTACAGTGTAAATGTTAAGTATTTTTTAGCAAAGGAGCGGTATTTACAGCGACTGCCGATCAAACATTTACAGTGTAAATGTTAGGTATTTTTTTAGCAAAGGAGCGATATTTTTTCTTTTTAGTACTGTTTTCTCTAGCGGATATGGTGTAAGTATTTACAACGTCAAAATCGTCGGATTCAACTTGCGTGTTTTATCTGTTGCAAATTTTATGGACTATGAATTGCTAGAAGAAGTTGGAGATTTTTTTTATGTTTTAAAAAAAAAAAAAAGTGGAAGGAATGGGGACCGTACTGAATTTTTGGTCCGATCCCGGTCCCTCTCAGGGCCGGTTTTGGTCCTCCGAAAAAAAATCTCGAAGTGTAACGACTCATTTTCCCAGCAAGATATTGTCCGCTCTGGGGATTGGGTCGTAACCCAATATCCTCCCCTCACGGCTTTGTTTGGTGAAGACTTCACAGTCGGTCATCCAATCTGGTACTACTCTCGCCGAAGCACTTTTAACTTAGGAGTTCTTATGGGATCCGTTGCTAATCGTGCTCCAAAACGTGTCTTGCTATCTTGAGAGGGTCTCTTTACATATGTTTCATTTCCACATACTTCCCCAAGCGATGTGGGATTGTGACGACCCCTCTTTCTACGACCGAACCGGCCCAAGTCCAACCCGGGATCCGCGGAGTTTTAACCCAGCACGTCACCCTCCGGCCCAAGTCCCACTCGGGATTCGCGGAGCACTAAGTGGTTCCTTCTCATACGTGTCCATTCAGGTCATCACACGAGGACTCTGTCCGGTCTCGGTCCAGGCTCAGGACCAGACTGAACCGGCCCATGCCCACCCCTAGTTTTTACCTTTCAAATTATAATACATCTAAATTTAAATGTAAAACTAGTTTTCAACGTTTAAATTTTTAAAGTCTTCTAGTATTCCGTTATCTCGTTGTTGATTTCTCGTAATGGTGTCGTTCCAATCCTCTGTGCAGATGAGTGTCTCCACGAGGTCGAGTGTAAGTATTCCTTGGCATTCATCGTACATACGTCCACTTGCACTAAAAACAAACTATAATTTTACGGTAGAGGCCGAAAGTGTTAATAGATCATGTATCATTATAAAAAGAATGTGATATATAGTGAAAAATATTTTTCATTAATCTAAAATATCAAAGTTCTCATCACAAAAAAATTGATATCAATTGTTAAAATATATATATAGTTCAATTTGCATAGAACTAGAATCAATATTTGTATTTAATTGATTATGAATATCAAATTGTGGAGCTACAATAGTTCCATTACCACTACTATTACTTGCATGTGAAGAATGACATGAACGACTAATATTATCATATTTAGATTCATAAAAAAATATAAACCAACAATTTCATATATTATTTGATCGCTAAAAAGTAAATGAGTAGTATATAAATTAGTAGAAATTTTATTAATCATGAAACACACACTTCTTAATTTATATCTATGATCCAGTATACATGCATAACATAAAATAAGAGAAATATCAAACCAATATTTTTTAAATTTTGTTTCCATTTTATTAAGTATATCTATTTGTCGATATTGTGCAAAATTGCTTTTCAATTTTATAAAAATTAGGAGAACAAGATGAGAAGTGAGATAATAAATTCTCGAACATTCATTTGTAGTAGCATCATAAAATGATTTAAAAAAATCAAGAAATGTATTAGCTACATTACAACTAGATTAATCAATTTTAATACTTTGTGTTTTCTCATTAATAAAAGAACAATAACTTGGCAATATGACCTATCATTTTTCAACATTAAATAAGTCGAATTCCATTTATTATCTACATCAATTTTTAATTTTATTAGTTTAAGTTGTACAGTTTTACAATAATCTTTATATTCTTGTTGTTTTGAATTAGAAGAAATTGTGGATCTCATTAATTCAATATAAGACAAAATATATGTCATACCATTTTTAACAACTAAATACAAAATATAGCATACACATTTCATACGAAAAAGAGAATCGTGAGTAATATCTAATTAAAAATAATTTTTAAATAATAAATAATAGCGTCGTTAACATTAACATTATCATTATTAAGAGTTATGCTAAATATATTTGATCTCTAATAGAATATTCTTGCAATATTGCTATAATATATCTATAAATAGTAATATCATTGTGAGAATATTCACAATTACAAAATAAAAAAAAAATTTATTTAATTGCCAAGAATCATCAATAAAATGATAAGTTATAAAAAAATAGCCTATAAAATTACGTGCCTTTCATAAATCAGAGGTAATACAAATAGATATTAAAGGGGCGCTTGAAAAAAACGAAATTAGTTCATTTTTCATATTATTAAACATTTTAATAATATCATTTACAGTTGTACTTCTAGAAACGCGTTTAAAATTAGGAGTAACATACTATTTCATAATTTTTTTCAAATTCATCACTATCGGTGAACGCTAAAGGCAACTCGCATTGTGCTACAAGTTTTGTTATTCATTCTCTCATTTTATTTTGTGAATATAAAAAAATGTCACTACCACTAATATTTAATAATTTTTGTGTAAGGTCCATTACTTGCTCATTTAAGTGACGTTTTTTATAATGCCTACCAAATGTGTTAGTTGAACTACCGAAAATATATGTATAATTTTTAATACAATAGTTGCATTGAGCATTCTACTTTTACATCAATTTTAATTTATTTCATTACAAAATATTTACATACTTCAAACGCTTTGTTTTTTTTAGGTGAAAAATGAATGTTTGTCCAGATGACTGTTCTATTGAAAATGCGGGGTTTAATCCTCTAATTTTCTCAATATCATCATCAATATTCTTAATATTATAATCACGTGTATCCATAATTATTAAAAATAAATTTTAAATAAGAAATTGATACCACAAATCCAATTGATCAACAATAATTTGTTGGTGGTGTGAATTTGTGATCACATCCACGTACATGAAACCTACAAAAATTCACACAAAAAATGTTAAATCATACAAATAAAATTAACAACAATATAAAAATTTAATAAATAAATAAATTTTAATATATACATTGTTGAATGAATGGAAAGAATGTGAAAATGTGTATGAACAAGAGAGATTGATAAAATACTAAAATTCAGTAGAGAATGAGAGATTGAGAGAAAATTTGATGACAAAATTAAATAAATTGAGAAGAATATATTTATAGAGGAGTGAAGAGGAGAGAGGAGATAATGGATAGGAAGAGGGAGAATGTGGTGGAAATGCCCCTTATGCTGCCATGCAACAATCAAGAGACCATTGTTGGGGGGGCCGGGCTGCGAGAGAAGGGGGAGGGGAGATTGCAAGCTCGGATCACCGAGCTTGGCTCGACTCGTCTCCCAAGCTCGTGCCTGGCCGTGCAGGTAGGTTGGCGAGCCAGCCCACCCGTTTAACACTACTAAATCTACTTAGAGCAAGCCATGTGATAGTCCGCTCTGTAAAGACAAAGACGACCTAAAATTTTGTTGATTGTGAAGGTACAACTCATACTAATGGGATACACAATCTCACATCGCTTGATAGAGTAGAAATTGAGTATTTTATAAGTAGAGTTTCATTTCCTACCTAGTACAATGTGTTTTTGATTAACCCCAAGCAACAAATTTGTATGACCTTCGGCTCAAAGCGAACAATATTTTACTGGGAGCACCGTGAGATTCCATAAATGGTATCAGAGTCAATTCCCAACCGGAAGTGTGGCCGACAAGGACGTCAGACTTCCTATAGGGAGATTATGGCAACCCGCCCTGTGAAGACAAAAACGATCCAAAGTTTGTTTGATTATGAAGACTCAACCTATACTAGTAGGGTATTCAATCCCACATTATTTGAGAGAGTGAAAATTGAGTGCTTTATAAGTAGAGTTCTCCTTCCTATTAAGTATAATGCATTTTTTTCTAATTTCAAAAACAGATCAGTGTAGATTTCGACCAAAAACAGATAATACTATAATGCAAGTACCTAGGTCTCACATGCTAGGATCTTTCCTCGTAGCCTTCCTCCTGCATGTCTTTCTCCTTCATGTTTAGTACGATAATAAAATAGTCTTTAATTTGTCTCATATTTTGCTTGAATGTCAAACTATCAAGTTTGAATTGATGACAAAACTTTGTATAGTGCTTGTCTTGACTGGAATACTGAACTATCCAAGTAAATCAGCAGATAATCATATCTCCGGATTGTACTCCAGGGCATCTACAGATGAAGAAATCACAATGATCTTGATAAGCAGGCAGAGACTACAAAATGGCTCAAATTTTTTTGAATAATAATTCTACGCGCTCTTATTTTACTCTTTTAAAAAATTTGTTCACGTATCAAATAATTTTTAGTGCAATTAAAGTACAATTAATATATTAAATTATTTTTTATAATTTATTACATTAACTGCATCAATAATTATTTGACATGCCAACATGTTTTTTAAGAGAGTAAATGTAACACTACTTCTGAATGTATTTTTTATTATTCGTATAAAATATATAACTTGTACCGATTAAAAACAAGGGTTTGCCAACCATTACTCAAACATGGTTTTTCTTTAATGTTATTAAATATACATAATGAAGGGAAAAACAAAAAAAACTAGATGACTGATTTGCTACATTTATCTTACCCAATTTGAAGAATTTATATTTAGGACCCTTAGACCTTCCTCATCAGCCGCAACTCCCGAAGCTCCCAGCATAGTTCCACCTGAAAACTTCGAGTGTGCAGAAAGTAATTCAAACACAAACGAAAACATGAAAATAAATACTTGATTCCGAGGAGATGTTTTGAGAACCTTGTCTACAAATATATAAATTTTGATCCCTAATATCACACACATAGTTCTAATTGTGTAGCAACAATAATCAATGTTAGCTCAATACAATCTCACAGGGTGGAAAATAACATCAACCCAGTTTATTTAAGTATAGTTTTCATGTGATTGTAGTGATTCGAATTGAAATTCAAGGCGAGGACAGTAAGAAGATTTATTTTCAAAGCTTTATGTTAGAATTCATTAATTAGTAAAACATAACCAGCTAAAAAACAGAATAGCCATTCTTGTAACAATATGTATGTGTTCAATTTCTAAAAAGATGACATCAAGATTTTATTCTCGAGTACAAAGGAAGGAATTGAAGAAAAACTGAAGAAACTTCAGCCCCAGTGCCTCAACCAGGATGCGTAAAGTGAGATTATAGACACAAAACAAAGTTTCGTGGATGATCTCCCAGCCATTAGGCCCAACTTCCCAGTTTCCACACCAGACCCTACACCAAAATTCCAAATCCACTTTGAATTCAATGAGTGAAAAATTTCTCAACCCTTGAAAATTTATGGTCAATCCTTTGATTTTTAACCAAAATAATAAAGAAAAAACAAACAAACAAGTCTTTGACATTGAATATTTACCAAGTACTAGTGATCCATAGAGGCTAAGACCAACCTTCTTTTTGGTGACAGATAAATGAAGAAAGACAAGCATTAGGGAGAGGATCTCATCAAAACTTGAAGACATTATAAATCTCATGTAGTTTACTCATCTATCATCTTTGGATTTTGCAGTTGTCATCCTCACTATTGAGCATACCATGACGACCCAAAAGGACGAGATCTAGAAGCTTTCTCCTCACTACATAAACGGGATTTGGGTCGATCAAGCCTCCCCGTTCATAAGCTTCTCTCAGAAAAACAGTATGCATTTTCCCCTTGGTTGACAAATAGAACATTCCAGGATGATCCAGGAAGAGATCTCTAATGTTAAAATCAATCCCAAACCATTTCCTGAAGTGACTGATCTTCTCTACTTCCACTGTCTTCTCCACTGTCAAGCTCAAGAATTCATGAATAATCGAAACAGCTCGTTTCTCTAAAGCCAGTTTGTTATTTGACGATTTCTCATGTACCATTTGTTCGTACGGTCCGATATAAGGCAGCCTTTGCCATTGCCTGACCTTGGCCTTGAAACTCTTTTTCAACTTCATTCCAGGTGGATAGCTATGTTTAAAGCTATATTGAATTTCAGTCCTATCAACAATACAATCCTCTTTACAACACTCAATAACCCTCCAATTCTCGACAGCAGCGATAAAATTGCTGCTAGGAATTGTACCAATCAGTTTTAACATATGAGTATTTGGCTCATTCCCATCGGAAAGTTGAAAAAGATGATTATTTCTTGATATTACCGAGTCCTCAAAATCATCAGGAAGGCCGAATTCCCTCCAAACTTTGAAAATTGCACGAAGGGGCAACATTTTTGTATTGGACATTGATAGAAGTCGGGTCAACCTATCGACAACAAGAGGCAATGAAGCATTAATGGCTTCCTCTTCTTCGTGAAAAATTTGAATGCTGGTGTCGGTCAATTTGCAAAAGGGCTTGGACAGGTTGGGGTCGTAAAAAATATGGAAAATACGAGGGTATTTGCGGAGGAAAGAGGTAGCACCGCGATTTAGGTGCAGTTTCTGCGAAAGCCTCGAAAGGAAATCGAGGGAAACCACTTGGTTCTTTGGATTTGCAGTAATTAGGTCTTGAATAGCAACAACTTTGAGAAGATTTTTGTACTTGTCCATGAATTTTTCAAATGTAGGGTCTCTTGCTCTTGATGCAACGTACTGACAGGAGGTCATTTTGTATCGAACAATCATAGAAGGATGCTGAATAATCTTCATTACTAATTTAGCTATGTAAACTCCCATTTAGATGGAAAACTATACCAGATTTACTTCAGCTTTACAGTAATTTCCGAATCTCTTCTTCAGTCAAATACAAGCATACCTTCTTTCTGGTATCAACGGGAAATCATACCTGAAAAGATAAAACAGAAGAATCCATATTGACATTAGAGTAAACTAGAAGAAACATTTTTATACAGAATTTTTTCTAACTTAGACTTCACAAGAATCTGATATAGTTATTTCTCCAAAGGAAGTAGTAACCCAGAAATCACAACAAGCATCAGTGAATATAGTGAGAAGAAAGAGAGAGAAAATCGTTGGAGTGCTACGATAGAGAGAGTGAGAGAGGAGTATGGCTTGAGAGAGAGAGAGAGACTTTAGTTCCGAAAGAGCACAACTTTTTTCAGTGAAATTAGAGCAGTGGGAGACTCTATGTCAATCCTCAGACCATGAACGAGAATCTAAAGTAAGTTCATGTTCCTCTTCTTCAGAGAGATTCCCAAAAAACAAAGTTTTCATTTTATCGAATACTATCGCAGAAACTTCAGTCACAATCGGTAACTGAAAGATAGTGACAGAAGAGAGAAATGCTCACACGAATTGAAAGACGACGAATCAGTTGGGCCGAAAATGCTAGCATCGAATTTAATCTCGGCGATTTCATAAACCTTTGGGCTTTGAGGTTCTTCGCTCCTCTATTTCCGATATAGGTTAGAAAAGAAAACCCAACTTTGGTCGAAAAGTTGGAGATTTGCAGAGGATATACAGTAATTAGTGAAAGAATCGCAATGTTATGGCAATCAAAGGAGGAAGAGAGAGAAAATCGGTGCTAACCACGCACTCGCCATAGCCAGACTCGGGTCCAGGCCATGCCCATGGCTTTAGTTAGACGCTAGCCCAGCTGACACACCTCAACTGAGACCCCCCCCGAGCACTTTAACGGAGCACATCCATGCCAGACGAGCCCACAGCCTAACGACGCTCGTCTAGCCCACCACAGCCCCGCCAAGGAATTATTGAAAATAAATTAGAGGAGAAAAAACGTTTCCTCGAGTCTGAAAGACTGAAATTCTGAGACCAGTGTCTTCATCATTTTAAGAAATCACTGCTTGTTCTCATCACTCTCGTTTGCAGAAACTCGTAGCCTGCAAAACACTAGTTCTCTCTCCCTCTCTTTGTTTCTCTGTGATACAATGGCTGCCATGTTGGTGCGTTTTTCTGTCTCTTCTCTAGCGTTTACGTTCCTTTCCTTTTGTTTTGATCACTCTCTTACTGTGTGCCTGGAAATGTGCAGCAACCGCAAATCATACTGTTGAAGGAAGGCACAGATACTTCGCAAGGGAAGGCGCAATTGGTGAGTAACATCAACGCGTGCACTGCTGTTGCCGATGTTGTGCGTACAACGCTTGGACCTAGGGGCATGGATAAGCTCATCCACGATGACAAGGGCGGCGTTACCATCTCTAATGATGGCGCTACCATCATGAAGCTCCTCGATATTGTTCATCCTGCCTCCAAAATACTTGTTGATATCTCTAAATCTCAAGATTCTGAGGTCTTCTATCTATTTCTAAATCATTTTTATTTCTATCCCTGCCATTCTGTCTGGATGCTGAGAAAATTGATGAGGGGATAGAAAAAAATAGTATATGGTTCAATATCTTTCACGTTTAGTATGAAGTAAGGTTGAATATAGAAATATCCTTATTTTTTGAGCATTTCAATGAAGAAACGACCCCAAAACTTAGCATTTTTTATGAGTTTGTTTATGCTCACCTTGTCAAAGCATCTTGATTTATTTGTGTTCTTAATACCACTGACATGTCTTGCAAGATCAATAGTTTCATAGTCCAATCTGATGACTTATTATTAGTCCCCCGACTCTTTGTTTTCAGGGACTTTCTTGAGATTTTTTTTTTTTTTCGTGTTTTTCATTTTCTTTTACTAATGAAAATTAAATTTATTTTAAAGTTGATGAATTTGTGTGGCATAGTAGAGATTTTAAAAGTTTGACCAAGTTGTAACTGTTTTGGAGATATAGCTCCTTTGGTAGGGGTAATTTAGTTTTGTTCATGGAAGTACTGTTACTGCAGCTGGCTGAAAATGTTCGGTTGGCTAAGATTCTTAAATGGAATACTCTTCCTGTCCAAAACATTTTTAATACAATATATTTACTGGCAACCAAGTTTTTCGTTTGCATTATCTTAAAGGTGAGAGAATTAATTGATTATGATTAAAGGTCTTGATGATCTGAAGTTGGATGAGGATCCTACTATCAAGCACTTAAGAAAACGTCAATTTGTTGTTGAGTTTACTGTGTTGTGCATTCATTACATTACCTGGGATTGCTTAAGGACAATTTATTTTTTTTAGATTTTGGGTCCAGGTGTCTGTACTCTGTTTCCATCTCATTTTTCTTTAAAAGATTTAACCATTTGTATTTGTATACTTGCATTGTAGGTTGGCGATGGAACTACAACAGTGGTTCTGCTTGCAGGGGAATTTTTGAAGGAGGCCAAGCCTTTTATAGAAGATGGAGTTCACCCTCAAAACCTCATGCGTAGTTATCGAACTGCATGCCAATTTGGTTTGTTATTATGATTTTAGGAAACCTTGTGTTATATATTGTGCCAAATTTTTTCACTAGTTGTCTTCTTTTGATAAACAGGCAAATTGAGAAGATCAATGAACTAGCTGTTAGTATCGGGGGAAAAAGCCTTGAAGAGAAGAAAAACTTACTGGCTAAATGTGCTGCAACAACGCTTTCTTCAAAGCTCATCGGTGGAGACAAGGAGTTCTTTGCTTCAATGGTTGTTGATGCTGTAATTGCTATTGAGGATGAAGATAAATTAAGTATGATCGGAATTAAGAAGGTAGCCTTTGGATATAATAATATTTGACGTCTATCTTTTTTTTTTTTTACTTCAGTTAATATTGTGTTGGCTGAAAAAAAAATTGTGGTTAATGCCAATGGTATCCGAAATGCCTTGTCAGGTTCCAGGTGGGAACATGCGGGATTCCTTCATAGTAAATGGCGTTGCCTTCAAGAAAACATTTTCATATGCAGGTTTTGAACAGCATTTGTGTTTTTATGTTTTGGGAAAACTGCCTAAGCAGTTAGTGGGTCATTAGAGAAGTTACAAATAGGGAAAATGAGGGAGGAACAGGGTGTGTGTGGGTATTGTAATGTGTGGAGAGACAGGGCTCTCGAATTCCCTGAGTGTACTGTTATGGTGGAGATTACTTCACTATTCTACTGTTAAATCCTAAAGAAATATTTACTATTTCTTTGTAAGAAAATTCGTACCATTTTGGTATCAGAGCTAGAAACTGGGAAGGAAAAAAATGATGACTAGATCAGAAACACAAAGAAAACATGGTGGAATGGCAAAGAGAAATTGCAGGAATCAAAGAGGAGCTGCAGAAGTTAGAAAAAATTACATCCCTGGAGAGCAACATCTTGATTTTACAGCAATAGATTGCAAAATTAGTTGCGAGGGCAGAAGAAGGTCAAATGACATCCCAATATGGAGGAGTATCCGAGGAATCTGGAGTTAGAGAAATTTCCAAGGAATGACGAGGCAACATCGTCGACGTTGCCAACTCGGAAATTTTGCCGCGAAGACTGGAGTTGCCGATTTTTAGCAGGGGAGATTCTGATGGCTGGGTTTTTCGTGCTGAAAGATATTTCAGCATAAATCGATTAACTGAGATGGAGAAAATGGAAGCAGTGATGATTTGTTTTGAAGGACCAATGTTAGCTTGGTTCCAATGGAAGCATGGTTCAAGACCTCTTTATTCTTGGTCGACGCTGAAAAGGAGATTATTGGAAAGGTTAGGACATCTGCGGGAAAGTTAAAGTTGCGACAAATTGTTAACCTTGAAATAGGAAGGAACTCTTGAGGAATATCGAATCCAGTTTGAGACCGTCATTTCAAATCTAGTAGGAATTCCTGAAGAGGTGCTAATTAGTATTCCGTATAATAGATTGCGTAATGAGGTAAAGGGAGATTTACGCGTATGAGGCCATTTGGACTGCGAGACTTGATGGATTCTGCTCAGCTTATTAAAGATAGAAATCTTCTTGTCCAACCAAAAAAGTTGGGTATAACTAGAGTGATTCCAAGACAAATTGGAGCGTAACTTCTAAGGACAACAAAACATAGTTTAACCTACACTTCCATCAGTTACTAGAAATTATGATGACACGCTGAGGAGGCCTACTGAAGTTGAAATGAGGATATAGAGAGAAAAAAGATTATGTTTTAGATGTGATCAAATTTTTTTGGCTGGAAACAGATGTAAAAAAAAATGTTACAAGCCCTAATGCTGCAAGAAGATGATGAAGAATTGTCGAAAATAATAGAAGAAAATTCTTTAAAGGAAGAAGAAGAGCAACTAAGGCAATCGGTGATTGGGTTAACTTCACCTCATACAATGAGGCTGTGGAGAAATATTAAGTAAAAACGAGTCATAGTAATGATCGATTGTGGAGCCATTCACAATTTTATATCTCAGAAGTTAGTAGAAGAACTCCAATTAATAGTTCATTCCACAACAAGTTATGGAATCCAGTTGGGAAATGGAGATTCAATTCAAGGATGTGGGGTGTGCAAGAATGTATTACTCGTGTTGCGGGAGATTGAAGTGTTGGAAGAATTTTTACCGATTGAGATGGGAACCTCAGATGTAATACTAGGAATGCAATGGTTGGAGTCCATGGGAGATATGAGTGTGAATTGGAAGCTTTTGACTATGATGTGAACTTTGGGTAATAAGGTGGTACATATAAAAGGAGATCCGAGCTTGGGAAGAACAAAAATTTCGTTGAAAGCAATGATGAAGACAATCAGGAAAGAAAATCATTGTTTGTTGGTGGAGTTTAATGAGTTATAAGATGAATGAAGAAGAAGTGATGAATATGGATATCATTGATGGGTTGCTGGAGCAATATGGGCAAGTCATGAAAATGCCCATCGGATTGCCACCTGTTAGAGACCAAAATCATGCTATTATTTTGATAGAGGGTTCTTCTCCAATTAATGTGAGGCCATATAGATATCTCATAGTTCAAAAATATGAAATTGAAAAGTTGGTAAAAGGAAATGCTTGAGGCTGGTATTATCCAACTAAGTACAAGTCCATTTTCTAGTTCAATTATCTTGGTTAAAAAGAATGATAAAGGTTGGAGATTTTGTACAGATTATCGGGCGTTAAACCGAAAGACAATTAAGGACCGGACCGTTTTCTAATTCTGGTAATTGATGAACTGGTGGACGAATTGAGTGGGACAAAATTTTTTTACCAAATTGGATTTGAAATCTGAATATCATCAAATTCGAGTAAGAAAGGAGGATATAGCCAAAACAGTTTTTCAAACGCACGAGGGGCATTATGAATTTCTAGTCATGCCCTTCGACCTTACCAATGCTCCATCCACTTTTCAATCGTTGATGAACAAGGTTTTTAATATCTACCTTCGCAAATTCATTTTAGTTTTCTTTGATGATATTTTGGTCTATAGCAAGTCGTTTAAGAAACATGTAGAGCACATTCAAACAACTTTACAGATTCTGTCTGACAACAGGTTATATGTGAACAAGAAGAAATGTTTGTTTGCAAGAATGAAACTGGAATACTTGGAGTATATTATATCTGAAAGAAGCGTAGCTGCATATCCTAGTAAAACAATTACGTGGATTCCTTGTGTTAACATGGTATTATTGCAAATTTGTATCTGGTTATGGAAGCATCACCTTACCACTAACAGAGCAGCTGAAAATGCTAGCTTTGGTTGGGCAGAACAGGCTAACACCGCTTTTGTTAAACTTAAAGAAATTATGTGTCAACTTCTAGAATTGGCTATTCCAAATTTTTGGAAACCTTGGTTGAAATTGATGCTTCAGGTATAGGTGTTGGAGCATTGTTAATGCAAAAGCAGCAGCCTATTGCTTATTTTAGTCAACAATTATCCAATCAAAACAAGCTTAAGTCAGTGTATGAGGGGGAATTGACGGCTATTGTTTTAGTTATCCAAAAATGGCGTCCATATTTGTTGGGGAGTCACTTTATTGTTAGGACGTATCAAAAAAGTTTGAAATTTCTGTTAGAACAAAGAATGATAGTAGTGGAACATTAAAAATGGCTGACTAAATTGTTAGGGTATGATTTTGAAATGCAATATAAGTTGGGATATGAAAACAAAACAGCAGATGGACTTACTTGGAAAGAATTTAATATGGTGGATACTATTCCTTTGATGCAGTTGCTGTGTGGCGTGATCCGTTCAAAATATCTTGAATTGGAAGTGGATAACGATGTTGTTTTGAAAGACCTCAAAATCGAGTTGCAGCGAAATGGAAGTACGAAAATGGAATTTTCGTTAATTAATCAACAATTATTTTTTAAAGGTCGAAAGGTGATTTCTCAATCCTCAAGTTTTATTCCTCAAATTCTAGCATTATTTCATGCTAGTCATGCAGGGGGTCATTCAGGTTTGACCAAAATTATTCAGCAAGTGTCCATTGAATTATATTGAATTGGTATGCGAAAAAATAGTAAGAAGTTTGTCATGTCTTGTGAAATTTGCCAACGGGACAAGTATGAGGTGTTATTCCCTGCTGGTTTGATTCAACCATTACCTATTGTTTCGTTTACATGGCACCTCGCTAAAATTTAGTTCAGCTTATCATCCACAAACAGATGGTCAAACGGAGGTGGTCAATTGCACAATTGAGACTTGTTTGCGATGTTTTACAAGGGATAAACCAAAATCTTAGTTTCAATGGCTGCCATGGGCTGAGTTTTGGTACAATACATCATATCATTCCGCCATTAAGATGAGTCCTTTCGAAGCTGTTTACAAGAGAGATCCATCTACTTTGCTACGGTTCGAAATGCCAGTTCAGCCAGCAGTGTCGGCTGTAGATAAAGAGCTAATGGAGATTGGAGAGGGATAAAACTCTTGATCTCTTAAAATTCAACCTGCACAGAGCCCAAGCTCAAATGGTGGTGTCGGCCAACAAGAAATGGAGGGATATTCAATTTTTGGTTGGTGACTTTGTGTGGCTGAAAATTCATCCATATAGGCAGAAAACATTGGTCAACCGTTTGAATGTAAAACTGTCTCCACGATATTATGGCCCTTTCAAGGTTTTGCAATAGATTGGGAAGTTGGCTAACAAGTTAGATTTATCTCCATTGACTCGAGTTCATCCTGCCTTTCCTGTGTCATTGTTAAAGAAGGTTGAAGGTGCAATACAGAATGTTAATTCTCTTCTAGAGTGTTTTACAGAAGACTTGGATTGGACTGTTCAGCCGGAAACTTTGTTGGATTGTCAAGGCGCCAGGGAACCCACAATCATCCAATTCAGGTTCTTATTAAATGGAAACATTTGCCTCCATATGAAACTTGGGAAGATTTTGATCTGATTCGTCTCCAATTTCCAGCTTTTAACCTTGAGGACAAGGTTCTTTTATGGGCAGGAAGTAATATAAATCTCTGCTGCGGTTTACATATGTTAGAAAAAATAAACGATATATGGTAGTTTAAGAAATGTATGGCTATGTATTTTATGTTCTTAATGTAATTTGTGTTTTTATGTTTTGGGAAAACTGCCTTAGCAGTTAGTGGGTTATTAGAGAAGTTACAAATAGGGAAAAGGGGGGAGGAACAGGGGGTGTGTGGGTATTGTAAAGTGTGGAGAGACAGGGCTCTCAAATTCCCTGAGTGTACTGTTATTGTGGAGATTTCTTCACTGTTCTACTGTTAAATCCTAAAGAAATATTTACTATTCCTTGGTAAGAAAATTTGTACCATACCTTTTGGCTCTTGTACTCTTAGATTTTCCTTTTCGTTTTTAGTTTGTCGAGGAGGCTGAGCGCAGTTTTCACGATGCTATCATGATTGTAAGAAGAGCATTAAAGAATTCTACAGTTGTTTCTGGTGGTGGCGCTATTGATGTAAGTGACTTTTTTTTATTATAATGCAACTTGTTAAACTGTAAATTGTATTCTGTGGATTCATTTATTTTTTAACATACGGATGTACATGGAAATAAGCTGATATTTACACCAGCATGCACGCACAATAGCTGGGAAGTCACAACTTTTCATCAACGCATATGCAAAAGCGCTTGAGGTAAGAACTATATGCTCTCTTGTGGAAATTAAATTCTTCTGTAACAAGCATAAGATTTATTAAACTTCAAAATTTACGTGTTGAAATACATTAAGTAGCATAAAATATTTTTTAGCAAGTCAATGAGCTTTTTCCTCTGAGGATGCAGGTCATTCCACGGCAGCTATGACAATGCCGGATTTGATGCTACTGATGTTCTGAATAAATTGAGACAGAAACATGCACTTCCTTCTGGTTGGTCTCTTGTCTTCTCTTTGTTTCCAATTCATTGTCTCTTTTGATAGATTGAAAATTTTGAATCTTTTCTCATCACTTTCGTGTACAATTTTTAGCATGATCTTCCACTTCAATCTTATGACTCTGTTTACAGCTTAAGGTCTTACATTTTGCAGAATATCTTTTTTTGGGAAGGAAAGTCGATCTTAAATTGATTATTAGTAGTAATAAGGATTTTTCAACAGGTGAAGGTGCGCCGTATGGAGTGGACATTAACACGGGGGGGCATTGCTAACTCATTTGCAAACTTCGTCTGGGAGCCAGCAGTTGTTAAGGTTCTAGACTGGTCCCGAAGTTGTTTCATCTTAAAGAATATATATGCATTGCTTCATATAAACCTATCCATCTCTAATGTTGATTGGTATCTTTAACCACTATATAAATTCTTGCCTTGCAGATAAACGCCATCAATGCTGCCACAGAGGCTTCTTGTCTTGTTTTAAGTGTGGATGAAACAGTGAAAAATCCTAAGGTTGCTTTTCTTTTGCATCTATAATAACTCCATTATTTTCATACCATGCAATGCAATTAATACGTCAATATCAAATTTACTATTCGGGGCATTGTTGAGCTGAAAATGTGGCTTTTTCTTGATGTGGTTTTTTGGATTTTACTTGCTTTTGGGTACCAAAATCCTATATGAGTTGAGTGATTTTATTTATTTTGGAATGTAAACCAATGTAGATGACTAGAGAGTCTATAGACATGTTTAATTCTAGCGAAATTGGAACTAAGAAACCTGGTGGTCTAATGGAATCTATTGTCTCTGATGTTGCAGTCTGAGAGCTCTCAGGGAGAAGCTGCTGCAAGTGCCATGGGCGGTAGGCCAGGATTTCGTGGTCAGGGAGGACGACGGATGAGAAGACTATAAGTTATTAAGATCGTATCTGCATGGATTATTATATTAGGTGAGAAGGTTGTCTCTCCTCACAGGAATATTAGTGGAACAGCTTTCCTGTGGGTGTTTCCTCTAGGTGGTGGTGCAAATCTTAGTTTCCATACCCTTTAACATTTATTTCTTAATTATTCATATATGATATACAACTGACCAAAATATTGAATCAAGGGATTATTTAATCAATAATAGAAACCAAAATTTTAAAATTATATTTGTTGTATAATATCACATTCACAATTTTACACATGATATTTTTGTATCATTCGTTCGTTAATTCATATAATTTAATATTGTAGTAGATATTTATTTTGTCATAATAATTGTATTAGTGACACAAACACCGTCATTTGTGATATTAAAATGTGATCGTAATATTATTCTTCAATTAAACCTAATATTGTTTTGATTATGAAATCGTACTTTCAAGCGTTGCTTGTCAAGTTTCGAGAGTACTAGGAAATCACGTTTGGACCCTTAAATAAGAAGAGTAAACAACAATTACTAGTAAAATAGTTTGAAACAATTATCCTTCCTAGTAATACTACACTGGCAAAAAGTACAGCTAACCAAACACACCTCATTGAGATCATTCCACGACAATGGAAGAAGGCGGCTTGGGGCCGACCCGACACAGATTGAAAGCAGCCATTAACATGAATTGGAAGAGATTCAGATGCTCTGTCAGTATTACACACAAACCTTTCCATGGCTCATCACTTGGTCTCACTTGCTTGTTTCTCCCCACCTTTTTAAGCAGAGTCATCATTCAGTTTACTGCAATAACCTGCGAGTGAAGGTCAATTTTTATGGCTTCATCAATGATATTATCGGCTCGTGAAAATCATAAGTTGGGACAATATGGGCCAAAGTCAATTACCGATTTTGAGATAACATTAATTTCACTATTACTAAATAGGGGTATTGTTCCAAGTTCTTTAGTATTTATCTTTTTATCGGCGCCCACTCTAATGGAAGAGAAATTACTTTAAATTAAATATTTTCTATTTTTCTTGAGAAAGACTCTTCCCTTCTCATCTATTGTACTTTCTTTCTTTCAATTTACTTTTTTTTATCGAAAAAAAAAGAAAACCATGAGCAAATCTTGCAAAACAAAGAAAAATGTAAACTGTGTATCACCTGACATTTACATACCAACAATTGTTGGCGTCAGGTTCTTTGCCTTGTTCTCCTTCCATTTGTATCTCCACCATCAGATAATTGACCCCAAGCACTCCGAGATTTTCCCCCTCCACAGCAGTCCTCATCACAACCAGCAACTGTCCTTAGAAGTTCCGATTGTAGCGATGGACAACTTTGTTTGAGCTGCTCAAACCCATCTGAGCGCATTACAGCTGCAGTAAAATAGTGAAATAGATTACAAGGAACCATTAGATCGAGCATTTTAACATTTTTTGCTACAAAAAGTTTATTTCAGAGTTTCTATGGGGATGAAATTCCGAATTAGCCATTTACCAGCTGTCTAGACAATTTTTTTTTTTTTATCATTATGAGACTCTAAAATACAAAAAAGATGAAGAAAATCGAGACGATACAAACACTATTTGGTATCAAAATTTCTTACAAATGTATGGTTTCAGATGTGTGGATCCATGTCTAACAGAAATATAAAGATATTCAGAGCAAGCCAATAAATATACTTCCAGACTATTGTTTCGCCAGGTTCAAGTTTTTTTTTTTTCATTTAAGGAATCATGTGTTTTTAGCTAATACGTAAACATTTGAAAACAGTCTAATCTATTTGGATTATATGAAGATAGAAGTCAAAAAAATATAATTTCTCAAAAAGAAAAAGGAAAAAATTCAGATGAAACAGTGAATATGCTATTATCTTTCATGTAAAGGAGAATCAGCTTATTGTTTTGCTGGGAAAAAAAAAAACTACAATGACCTTCACAAAATAGAAAGAGGCAAACTGTCTTTTCAAAATCACTATGGCGGAAGTATTAATTCCACTCCCTCATTCTACTCGAGGACTAATCAAGACCATGAACAGTTAGTTCATGGCTAACAGACATGTAACACTTATACAGTTGCCGACAGTTAAACATAGTGACTTCAAGAAGTATTATTGTGCAACTACAGTTCATTACCTTCACTAAGGAAAATGCAATATTTTATAAGGGGAGAAAAACATTAAAATTTAAACAGCAGTGCAAGTAAGAGATTGTAAAATTATGGGCTGTGGTCCAAGGATTACAACATCTAAAACTCTAGGCATTTCAATTCAAAGCAGTAAGAACCCAAAAGTATACCTGCAAGATTTTCAGCAGAAAACCTTAGGCAAACAGCTTTCAACTTAGTAGCATGATGGCAGTCAGCCAATAGTAAATTTTTTTTTTTTTTT